>JAAOOA010001604.1:0-17500 GCA_012861695.1 Trematomus loennbergii
GATAATCACCAAGACGGAGACGACTAAACACCAAGATGGAGCGACTAATCACCAAGACGGAGACGACTAAACACCAAGACGGAGACGACTAAACACAAGACGGAGACGACTAATCACCAAGACTAGACGACTAAACACCAAGCGGAGACGACTAAACACCAAGATGGAGACGACTAATCACCAAGACGGAGACGACTAAACACCAAGACGGAGACGACTACACCCAAGACGGAGACGACTAATCACCAAGACGAGACGACTAATCACCAAGACGACTAATCACCAAGACGGAGACGACTAATCACCAAGACGACTAAACACCAAGACGGAGACGACTAATCACCAAGACGGAGACGGACTAAACACCAAGACGACTAATCACCAATACGGAGACGACTAATCACCAGACGACTAAACACCAAGACGGAGACGACTAAACACCAAGACGACTAAACACCAAGACGGAGATGACAAACACCAAGACGACTAAAACCAGACGACTAAACACCAAGACGGAGACGACTAATCACCAAGACGACTAATCACCAAGACGAGACGACTAAACCCAAGACGACTAATCACCAAGACGGAGACGACTAATCACCCAAGACGACTAAACACCAAGATGGAGACGACTAAACACCAAGACGGAGACGACTAATCACCAAGACGACTAATCACCAAGACGGAGACGACTAATCACCAGACGACTAAACACCAAGACGGAGAGACTAAACACCAAGACTAAAACACCAAGACGGAACGACTAAAACACAAGACGACTAAACACAAGACGACTAAACACCAAGACGACTAAACACCAAGACGACTAATCACCAAGACGACTAAACACCAAGACGGAGACGACTAATCACCAAGACGACTAATCACCAAGACGGAGACGACTAATCACCAAGACGGAGACGACTAATCACCAAGACGACTAAACACCAAGACGGAGACGACTAAACCCAAGACGGAGACGACTAATCACCAAGACGGAGACGACTAATCACCAAGACGGAGACGACTAACAAGACGGAGACGACTAACACCAAGACGACTAACACCAAGACGGAGACGACTAATCACCAAGACGGAGACGACTAAACACCAAGACGGAGACGACTAATCACCAAGACGACTAAACACCAAGACGGAGACACTAACACCAAGACGGAGACGACTAATCACCAAGCGGAGACGACTAATCACCAAGACGGAGACGACTAATCACCAAGACGAGACGACTAATCCACCAAGACGGAGACGACTATCACCAAGACGGAGACGACTAAACACCAAGACGGAGACGACTAATCACCAAGACGGAGACGACTAAACACCAAGACGGAGACGACTAATCACCAAGACGGAGACGACTAAACACCAAGACGGAGACGACTAATCACCAAGACGGAGACGACTAATCACCAAGACGGAGACGACTAATCACCAGACGGAGACGACTAATCACCAAGACGGAGACGACTAAACACCAAGACGGAGACGACTAAACACCAAGACGGAGACGACTAATCACCAGACGGAGACGACTAAACACCAAGACGGAGACGACTAATCACCAAGACGGAGACGACTAATCACCAAGACGGAGACGACTAATCACCCAGACGGAGACGACTAAACACCAAGACGGAGACGACTAATCACCAAGACGGAGACGACTAATCACCAAGACGGAGACGACTAATCACAAGACGGAGACGACTATATCACCAAGACGACTAATCACCAAGACGGAGACGACTAATCACCAAGACGGAGACGACTAATCACCAAGACGGAGACGACTAATCACCAAGACGGAGACGACTAATCACCAAACGGAGACGACTAATCACCAAGACGGAGACGACTAAACACCAAGACGGAGACGACTAAACACCAAGACGGAGACGACTATCACCAAGACGGAGAGACTAATCACCAAGACGGAGACGACTAATCACCAAGACGGAGACGACTAATCACCAAGACGGAGACGACTAATCACCAAGACGGAGACGACTAAACACAAGACGGAGACGACTAATCACCAAGACGGAGACGACTAATCACCAAGACGGAGACGACTAAACACCAAGACGAGACGACTAAACACCAAGACGGAGACGACTAATCACCAAGACGACTAAACACCAAGACGGAGACGACTAATCACCAAGACGGAGAACTAAACACCAAGACGGAGACGACTATATCACCAAGACGGAGACGACTAAACACCAAGACGGAGACGACTAATCACCAAGACGACTAAACACCAGACGGAGACGCTAATCACCAAGACGGAGACGACTAATCACCAAGACGGAGACGACTAATCACCAAGACGGAGACGACCTAAACACCAGACGAGACGACTAATCACCAAGACGGAGACGACTAATCACCAAGACGGAGACGACTAATCACCAAGACGGAGACGACTAAACACCAAGACGGAGACGACTAATCACCAAGACGGAGACGACTAAACTCCAAGACGGAGACGACTAAACACCAAGATGGAGACGACTAATCACCAAGACGGAGACGACTAATCACCAAGACGGAGACGACTAAACACCAAGATGGGACGACTAATCACCAAGACGGAGACGACTAAACACCAAGACGGAGACGACTAAACACCAAGACGGAGACGACTAATCACCAAGACGGAGACGAAAACACCAAGACGAGACGACTAAACACCATGATGGAGACGAACTAATCACCAAGACGGAGACGACTAAACACCAAGACGGAGACGGACTAAACACCAAGACGGAGAGACTAATACCAAGACGGAGACGACTAATCACCAAGACGACTAATCACCAAGACGGAGACGACTAATCACCAAGACGACTAAACACCAAGACGGAGACGACTAATCACCAAGACGGAGACGACTAAACACCAAGACGACTAATCACCAAGACGGAGACGACTAATCACCAAGACGACTAAACACCAAGACGGAGAGACGACTAAACACCAAGACGACTAAACACCAAGACGGAGATGACTAAACACCAGACGACTAAACACCAGACGACACTAAACCACCAAGACGGAGACGACTAATCACCAAGACGACTAATCACCAGACGGAGACGACTAAACACCAAGACGACTAATCACCAAGACGGAGACGACTAATCACCAAGACGACTAAACACCAAGATGGAGACGACTAAACACCAAGACGGAGACGACTAATCCCAAGACGACTAATCACCAAGACGGAGACGACTAATCACCAAGACGACTAAACACCAGACGAGACGACTAAACACCAAGACGACTAAACACCAAGACGGAGACGACTAAACACCAAGACGACTAAACACCAAGACGACTAATCACCAAGACGACTAAACACCAAGACGGAGACGACTAATCACCAAGACGACTAATCACCAAGACGGAGACGACTAATCACCAAGACGGAGACGACTAATCACCAAGACGACTAAACACCAAGACGGAGACGACTAAACACCAAGACGGAGACGACTAATCACCAAGACGGAGACGACTAATCACCAAGACGGGACGACTAATCACCAAGACGGAGACGACTAAACACCAAGACGACTAAACACCAAGACGGAGACGACTAATCACCAAGACGGAGACGACTAAACACCAAGACGGAGACGACTAATCACCAAGACGACTAAACACCAAGACGGAGACGACTAAACACCAAGACGGAGACGACTAATCACCAAGACGGAGACGACTAATCACCAAGACGGAGACGACTAATCACCAAGACGAGACGACTAATCACCAAGACGGAGACGACTAATCACCAAGACGGAGACGACTAATCACCAAGACGGAGACGACTAAACACCAAGACGGAGACGACTAAACACCAAGACGGAGACGACTAATCACCAAGACGGAGACGACTAATCACCAAGAACGGAGACGACTAATCACCAAGACGGAGACGACTAATCACCAAGACGGAGACGACTAAACACCAAGACGGAGACGACTAATCACCAAGACGGAGACGACTAAACACCAAGACGGAGACGACTAAACACCAGGATTTATAGCCTCTTTGAGACACTCACAGGTGTCCCCACCTTTACGCCGCCCCCCCCTCTCTGCTCAATGTGTCTGAGCAGAGAGGGGGGGGGGTCCTAACAGTCACCATCTTGGTTTTTGGATAAAGAGGTTAAAGAAATGGTCACTTTCTGCATTATTCACAAGAGAAGACTTAAGATCAGATGCTAGTAGAATAACGAAGCCCTTTCCTGCAGAGGTGGCTTCTTTCAGAAAATTGAGATGCACATTTTTGCAAAAAGAAAGAAAATACTAGAAAGCAGAAACCCTGATGGAGACATCACAAAGATCAGACTAAGAGAGACACACACACACACACACACACACACAAGTTGGAGCTCCAACAAACTGAGTCTTTCTTCGGCGCAGATTAACGGCCGCAGGATTAAAACCGGACACCCAAGAAGAGGGGTCCCCGTTACCATGGAAACCAGCTGGGGGGTTCACACACACACATATATATATATATATATACATACACACGCATATACACAGGACCTCGGTGTGT
The DNA here is from genome assembly GCA_012861695.1 of Trematomus loennbergii. Taxonomy (NCBI): domain Eukaryota; kingdom Metazoa; phylum Chordata; class Actinopteri; order Perciformes; family Nototheniidae; genus Trematomus; species Trematomus loennbergii. The sequence goes on from JAAOOA010001604.1 coordinate 4,604, forward strand.
CAGGTGTAATATAAACATGAATCAATCATTAAAATAATAAATTCTGTCCAAGAACATTTTTATATATAAATATAACATTTAATAAAAACTTTTCAAACAGTGAATTTGAATTTAAAGAATAAAAAGACAATATTTTAAGTTTTATTTCCTGGTTTCCTGTGTGTGTGTGTGTGTGTGTGTGTGTGTGTGTGCTGCTGCAGAGGACGACCAATCAGAGATCTCCTGGTGTTTGAACAGAGTAATGCAGAGCAGACCGTGTGTGTCAGTGTGTGTAAATTAATCAATATTTAAACCGTAGTTTTCTGTTTACACGTTAACCGTTTGTTGACTCTTCTTCTGTGGTGTTCTGCAGGGGAACTCTGGGTAACGTAGTCCTGATGCCAACCTGTAGCTGTAGTTTATCTGAAGGACAAACATCTAATTGTTTACGGAGAAAATCAAACAACTTAAAGCAGTGAACCTGACCTGTAGGTTTCAGAGTTTTATATATATAGTTTTATATTTCCTGCAGAGTTTGAGTTTTTGTTGAAAGTTGTCAAAGTTTAATTTGAATTTGAAGTTTTTTGGGAACACGGCTTCCTCTCTTTTGTCAGAGCGATCTGCACAAATTAATTTCTGTTTAAAACTAAAGAGAGGAACCTTAAACACACACGGAGACAAAGAGCCGACTTTATTCACCTTTATTCACTCGTTACAGGAAGCGGCGCTGCACAATCCAACAGGAAATAAAAAAGGTCTGTTCTAAACAACATAATTATAAAGACTTTATTTCATAACAACGTCAAATCAAGATTTAATCACAAACATTAAAAACGCAGGTTGTTTTCACTTTAATTTTAAAATCAGATCACATGATTACAGAAACACAAAGAGTCACCTTTAAGACGTTTCAAATAAACTGAAATAATAACCAGTGACAACAAAAGGAAAGAGAGATAAAGCACTTCCTGGTTCGGAGGTCACATCACGGCTCGGACACTTCCTGTCCCGACCTTCTTCCTCAAAACCTCCACCAGACGCTCCAACCTGCAGGGGGAAACACTGTGATGTCACCATGAACCTGAACGCATCACACACCTTTAGTAATAACTTCCTGTATGTACCTGTAGCTTCCTGTAGCTTCTTCCTGTTTGTTTAGACTTCAGAGTGTACTTCCTGTTTGTTTAGACTTCAGAGTGTACTTCCTGTTTGTTTAGACTTCAGAGTGTACTTCCTGTTGCTGTGAGAGTTTATGAACTTCCTGAGGAAATGAGGAGGAAGTGACCCTGACGACTTTCCCTCCAAACCAAATTAAAGTGTCAGTAATGAGAGCAGATTTCTCTCAGAGCAAATATTCTCCTCAGGCCCTTCAGAGCCGCCCCCCCGCCGGCAGCAGAATTAAAGCGCGGGTTTGAGTCCGGAGACGCAGACGGACGTTAATCGTTTCCTGATGAGCTCATCCTCACTGAGAGCAGAGAAGAAGAAGAGAACAAGAAGAAGAGCCGCCGTCATCCCGGGATTAATATCACCGTGCACTCCGAATATCAATCAGGAGCTCCAAAGCTCTTTAGTCCCACACGCTTAACCAGTCTTTGAACACATCTCTGCTGACGGCTGCTTTACATACAGACGTGCTCTGAAACAGGAAGTGCCCCCCTCTGAGGCCAGCAAACAGGAAGTGCCCCCCTCTGAGGCCAGCAAACAGGAAGTGCCCCCCTCTGAGGCCAGCAAACAGGAAGCACCATATACGGGCAGCGCAGAAGTTATCATGTGATTAGCATGTTGAAAATCAGATGCTAGTTAATAAATAAGTTATTGCTGTGTGTAGTCTGTCTGTTACAGGTGTATGTGTTACAGGTGTTTACAGGTGTGTCTGTTACAGGTGTGTGTATTACAGGTGTGTGTATTACAGGTGTGTGTATGTGCGTGTGTGTTACAGGTGTGTCTGTTACAGGTGTGTGTACAGGTGTGTGTATTACAGTTGTGTATTACAGGTGTGTCTGTTACAGGTGTGTGTAGTGCATGGGTCGACAATAGGCGGCCCGCCAGCAATAATATTTGGCCCGGAAAATTATTTTGAGAATAAAATTAAAGATATAGATATATATATATATTTTCATTTGTTTACAATATCGGACCGACAGTCGCACATAAAGGCTATAATATCAGAAGAGAGAATCTACCTACACCTGAAGAATGCTTATTGTACTTTGTATCCATGTTGAGAGTGAATGACACACAGCACAGGCACAATCTGGCAGCGGGGTGCACTGGCGCTGATAGTGGATCAATAAGTAGGTGGACAGCGCGTGGTGCTGAAATAGCCAACATGCGGTTTTATATGTGAACAGTAACAAAGTTCAGTCAAAACATTGACAACAAAATCGGAGAAGCCGCTTGATCATGGAGGGCGAGGGGTGGTGGTGCATAAGCTGCCACTACAGCTGGCAGCTTTGTTTTGAAAGAAAAGTTTTGGCTCATCGGACATTTATGAGAGAAAATCCCTAATGTCCGAGTGCAACTGAATGCAGCACAAGACGCGAGCCTTGTAACCCCCCCTGGCGCGAGCATGGAAATGTGATGTCATTTGAACGGGACGACGCAAAACGAGAAGCATTCGGTCTACAATGACAGAAAAGAGACTGTTTGGCTGTCCTCAGCATTGATTCAAAACGCACTAAAGCTTTGGATCTTAATAAGCTTGTGAGCAGTGGCGGACTGGCCATCTGGAGAATCTGGAGAATCACAGAACAGCACCGCAGCGGCACCGCAGCGAGGCTCCCTCCCCGTTGACAGTTCACTAGCACCCCCCCCACCCCCCAAGCATTTGAACGTGTCACATGTTTTAAGAATCAATTACTTAAATACGCCTTCGATTATGTTCCGGCCCGCCATCTCGTGGATCAGAAAAATATTGGCCCAAGGCCAAACTTACTTAGTGTGTTACAGGTGTGTGTATTACAGGTGTGTGTGTATTAGGTGTGTGTATTACAGGTGTGTCTGTTACAGGTGTGTGTATTACAGGTGTGTGTATTAGGTGTGTATTACAGGTGTGTCTGTTACAGGTGTGTGTATTACATTACATTACATTACATGTAATTTTTTAGACGCTTTTATCCAAAGCGACTTACATACTCAATACTGTGGCCAATCCCCACAGGAGCAATTTGAGGTGAAGTGTCTCAGGGACACAATGACATGCTGATTGCAGTGGGGTTTGAACCTGTGACCACCTGATCCGAAAACCAACACACAACCCACTGCGCCACACGCCTATTACAGGTGTGTGTATTACAGGTGTGTATTACAGGTGTGTCTGTTAAAGGTGTGTATTACAGATGTGTATTACAGGTGTGTGTATTACAGGTGTGTGTATTACAGGTGTGTATTACAGGTGTGTGTATTACAGGTGTGTGTATTACAGGTGTGTGTATTACAGGTGTGTATTACAGGTGTGTGTATTACAGGTGTGTGTATTACAGGTGTGGTGTTACAGGTGTGTATTACAGGTGTGTGTATTACAGGTGTGTGTATTACAGGTGTGTGTGTTACCTGTGCACTCTCTTTAGCCTCTCTCTCTCCCTCCTGACAGCGCTGAAGCTCCGCCTCCACGCTCCGCTTCTCCTCTGAAGGAGCCTGCTGCACCTGAAGGGCAGGGCCTGCTGCACCTGAAGGGGCGGGGCCTGCTGCACCTGGAGGGGCGGGGCCTGCTGCACCTGAAGGGCGGGGCTGAAGAGACGGTGTCTCCGGGCTGCGAGGCAGTGAGGGGGTCTTGAGGGCTGAGAGGAATATAGATTACCTGTTACTTGTAATTTGTTGTTGTTCTGTCTTTCTGTGTGTTTACTTCTAGAACACAGTGACATAACTATGTACACATTGCACATAATAGGCTCAGGGGCGGGACATCTATAAGCGGTTGACCAATCACAAAAGAGCCAGGCAGCTAACCAATCAAACAGACTGGGCTCTGGTTTCAGACAGAGGACTCTTTAAAGTAGAGAAACTACATACTGATAACACCTGAACATCAGCAGGAGAGGACTCTTTAAAGTAGAGAAACTACATACTGATATACACCTGAACATCAGCAGGAGAGGACTCTTTAAAGTAGAGACACTACATACTGATATACACCTGAACATCAGCAGGAGAGGACTCTTTAAAGTAGAGACACTACATACTGATATACACCTGAACATCAGCAGGAGAGGACTCTTTAAAGTAGAGACTCTACATACTGATATACACCTGAACATCAGCAGGAGAGGACTCTTTAAAGTAAAGACACTACATACTGATATACACCTGAACATCAGCAGGAGAGGACTCTTTAAAGTAGAGACTCTACATACTGATATACACCTGAACATCAGCAGGAGAGGACTCTTTAAAGTAAAGACACTACATACTGATATACACCTGAACATCAGCAGGAGAGGACTCTTTAAAGTAGAGACACTACATACTGATATACACCTGAACATCAGCAGGAGAGGACTCTTTAAAGTAGAGACTCTACATACTGATATACACCTGAACATCAGCAGGAGAGGACTCTTTAAAGTAGAGACACTACATACTGATATACACTGAACATCAGCCGGAGAGGACTCTTTAAAGTAGAGACACTACATACTGATATACACCTGAACATCAGCCGGAGAGGACTCTTTAAAGTAGAGACACTACATACTGATATACACCTGAACATCAGCAGGAGAGGACTCTTTAAAGTAGAGACTCTACATACTGATATACACCTGAACATCAGCAGGAGAGGACTCTTTAAAGTAAAGACACTACATACTGATATACACCTGAACATCAGCAGGAGAGGACTCTTTAAAGTAGAGACACTACATACTGATATACACCTGAAACATCAGCAGGAGAGGACTCTTTAAAGTAGAGACTCTACATATGATATACACCTGAACATCAGCAGGAGAGGACTCTTTAAAGTAGAGACACTACATACTGATATACACCTGAACATCAGCCGGAGAGGACTCTTTAAAGTAGAGACACTACATACTGATATACACCTGAACATCAGCCGGAGAGGACTCTTTAAAGTAGAGACACTACATACTGATATACACCTGAACATCAGCAGGAGAGGACTCTTTAAAGTAAAGACATACATACTGATATACACCTGAACATCAGCCGGAGAGGACTCTTTAAAGTAGAGACACTACATACTGATATACACCTGAACATCAGCCGGAGAGGACTCTTTAAAGTAGAGACACTACATACTGATATACACTGAACATCAGCAGGAGAGGACTCTTTAAAGTAGAGACACTACATACTGATATACACCTGAACATCAGCAGGAGAGGACTCTTTAAAGTAGAGACTCTACATACTGATATACACCTGAACATCAGCCGGAGAGGACTCTTTAAGTAGAGACACTACATACTGATATACACCTGAACATCAGCAGGAGAGGACTCTTTAAAGTAGAGACACGACATACTGATATACACCTGAACATCAGCAGGAGAGGACTCTTTAAAGTAGAGACACTACATACTGATATACACCTGAACATCAGCAGGAGAGGACTCTTTAAAGTAGAGACACTACATACTGATATACACCTGAACATCAGCAAGAGAGGACTCTTTAAAGTAGAGACACTACACACTGATATACACCGGAACATCAGCAGGAGAGGACTCTTTAAAGTAGAGACACTACACACTGATATACACCTGAACATCAGCAGGAGAGGACTCTTTAAAGTAGAGACACTACATACTGATATACACCTGAACATCAGCAGGAGAGGACTCTTTAAAGTAGAGACACTACATACTGATATACACCTGAACATCAGCAGGAGAGGACTCTTTAAAGTAGAGACACTACATACTGATATACACCTGAACATCAGCAGGAGAGAACTCTTTAAAGTAGAGACACTACATACTGATATACACCTGAACATCAGCAAGAGAGGACTCTTTAAAGTAGAGACACTACATACTGATATACACCTGAACATCAGCAGGAGAGGACTCTTTAAAGTAGAGACACTACATACTGATATACACCTGAACATCAGCAGGAGAGGACTCTTTAAAGTAGAGACACTACACACTGATATACACCTGAACATCAGCAGGAGAGGACTCTTTAAAGTAGAAACACTACATACTGATATACACCTGAACATCAGCAGGAGGAGAGGACTCTTTAAAGTAGAGACACTACATACTGATATACACCTGAACATCAGCAGGAGAGGACTCTTTAAAGTAGAGACACTACATACTGATATACACCTGAACATCAGCAGGAGAGGACTCTTTAAAGTAGAGACACTACATACTGATATACAACTGAACATCAGCAGGAGAGTACTCTTTAAAGTAGAGACACTACATACTGATATACACCTGAACATCAGCAGGAGAGGACTCTTTAAAGTAGAGACACTACATACTGATATACACCTGAACATCAGCAGGAGAGGACTCTTTAAAGTAGAGACACTACATACTGATATAAACCTGAACATCAGCAAGAGAGGACTCTTTAAAGTAGAGACACTACATACTGATATACACCTGAACATCAGCAGGAGAGGACTCTTTAAAGTAGAGACACTACATACTACTGATATACACCTGAACATCAGCAGGAGAGGACTCTTTAAAGTAGAGACAGCAGAGTAGGACCAGTTTCATACATTCTTTGATGCAGACATATTATCATAGCTGTGAGTTGTGCTGTCTGACATGCACAGATAGTTCTATGAAGTGAAAGATAAAAATCGTTTCTGATCTGAGTTTAGATTTCCTCCAGAAAGCACCCCCCCCTGCAGGATCATCCTGCTGATGGATGGAGGATCACACTCTGCACAGCGTCGCATTCAGACCAACATCTGCAGCGCTGCATCAGAGAGCTCACAGGATCTACATCTGAAGATAGAAAGTATAAAGTGTGTGCCTCAACGTTTGCACCAGATATTTTTAAGATACGCACTAATGAAAATATAGTTATTTTATATTCTGATCCCAAACACACACACACTGAAGTCACTCTCAGTGATATGCTGAGTGTTTAAAGAGTATTGAAACTACTGACACTCTCCTTGCTCTTTATTTGGTGTTGTTTTGGTTTTCTGGGAGATGATAATGATTTTAAATGATGAAATGTACGCATCGATGAAGGGAAGTTCCTCTGAGTCGTTTAGACGTTTGTCATCCTCGCAGCAGAAGAAGAGTCTTTCTGTCCCACAGATGCAGGAAGGAGAAGTCTGCAGACTCATAGAGCTTTTATTATTTATGTCCTCTGGTACATTAACACAATAATAATAAGTTAGTCTATCAGAGAGACGTTATAAGGATCCACTGATCCAAAGTCAAACACAGTAAGGGATTAGTCTTTCTGTTCGACCACGAGTTATCCACAGAAATCTAATTTAAAACACGTATTCTTTAAAACGGTTTACATGACTCGTCTCCTCAAAACTAGTTATTGGGAATTAGAGCGGTTGGTTAAAGAGTTTGAAATGATTTGATACCGACTTCCATACTGCAGAGTTTCGGAACTGCTGTGCAGGATGTGAAGAAACTGAATGAAGTGACACACCTAAACTCATTTTATCGTTGAGACGTTGAATTTGACCAAATATGGAGATGTTTCTCAGTCAGGCTTTATACGATACGATACGATATTATACTTTATTTGTCAGATCAGGTCTGAAATTTGACTTGCGTCATAGCAGCTCCATGTCCAACATCAACAGACAATATCCAGACACAAATACATGAAACACAAACAACAAACATTTAACATAACAGCACGATCAGTGAGAGAAAAGCTGCTCAAAGAGCCTTCAGCGTGCATCTGATCTGGGATCAGCTCTGTATCTACTGAGAGGATTGACTGGAGCACAAAGGAGTGCTCCAGTCTGACCTTATTGAATCGTGGGACCCTGTATCTCTGATTAGATGGTAGCAGTTCATATTCACTGTTCAGAACATGCTTTGGGTCAGAGATGATGTTGGACAGCCTCACTAGGTTGTTATGATAGGCTGAGTCAAAGAGTCTCTGACAGGGTTGACCAACAATCTTTGAACAGATTTTAACAGGTGGAGCAGTTTTGATTTTAAAGCTGCTGACAAACATTTGTACCAGGTAGTATTGCAGTACTGTAGAATGGACAAGATCACAGATGTAAAGAACAACAGAAGAATTTCTCTGCTCGCCCCAAAAGACCTAAGACGGCGGAGAAAATAAATTATTTGTTTTGTCCATTTGCAAAGATATTCAATGTGCTCTTTCCATGACAGCAGGTGGTCAATCATTACATGATAACTTCTTCCCCATTTAAAAGATGCCCCCCACACATCCTGTCTATAAAAGAGTACCGAGAGAGCGACGACCTGACTCCGACCCAGACGTCGGGTTAACTATAGTCTACAGCAGGGCTATTCAATTAGTTTGGAATGGCCCTAGTCTACAGGATTAAACACGAGAGATGATTGACTGCGGTTTTATTCTTTGGGTTTTCTCTGTTGCAGTTTGCATAGATCAACAGACTACTGGAAACAAAGGTGAAAAACTTTTGACTTAATACAGAATTATCCGTCAGCTTTCTGTTACGGATAGATTGATAGGCGAACAAAAGGGATAAAAAAACTGTGTCCAGCGGTGGCGGACAAACTAATGACCTGTTAAAGCCTTCAAACCTGTAGTTTACCAACTACAGTTGAACATCTGTCTTAAGTTATCATTGACATATCATTACAAGAGTCTTTAAGAGTTCCGTTTTTTCTCTGCTCTCTGTTTCTGTAGTTATTGTTTTCTCCTCTCAGTGTTTCTGTAGTCAGTGTTTCTGTAGTTAGTGTTTCTCCTCTCAGTGTTTCTGTAGTTAGTGTTTCTGTAGTCAGTGTTTTCTCCTCTCAGTGTTTCTGTAGTCAGTGTTTCTGTAGTCAGTGTTTCTGTAGTCAGTGTTTCTGTAGTTAGTGTTTCTCCTCTCAGTGTTTCTGTAGTCAGTGTTCTGTAGTCAGTGTTTCTGTAGTCAGTGTTCTGTAGTAGTGTTTTCTCCTCTCAGTGTTTCTGTAGTCAGTGTTTCTGTAGTCTGTGTTTCTGTAGTCAGTGTTTCTGTAGTCAGTGTTTCTGTTAGTGTTTCTGTAGTCAGTGTTTCTGTAGTCAGTGTTTCTGTAGTCATCGTTTCTGTAGTCAGTGTTTCTGTAGTTAGTGTTTCTGTAGTCAGTGTTTCTGTAGTAATCTGTAGTCAGTGTTTCTGTAGTCATCTGTAGTCAGTGTTTCTGTAGTCTGTGTTTCTGTAGTCAGTGTTTCTGTAGTCAGTGTTTCTGTAGTTAGTGTTTCTGTAGTCAGTGTTTCTGTAGTCAGTGTTTCTGTAGTCATCGTTTCTGTAGTCAGTGTTTCTGTAGTCAGTGTTTCTGTAGTTAGTGTTTTCTCCTCTCAGTGTTTCTGTAGTCAGTGTTTCTGTAGTTAGTGTTTCTGTAGTTAGTGTTTTCTCCTCTCAGTGTTTCTGTAGTCAGTGTTTCTGTAGTCAGTGTTTCTGTAGTCAGTGTTTCTGTAGTTAGTGTTTCTGTAGTCAGTGTTTCTGTAGTCAGTGTTTCTGTAGTCAGTGTTTCTGTAGTTAGTGTTTCTGTAGTCAGTGTTTCTGTAGTCATCTGTAGTCAGTGTTTCTGTAGTCAGTGTTTCTGTAGTTATCTGTAGTCAGTGTTTCTGTAGTCAGTGTTTCTGTAGTCAGTGTTTCTGTAGTCATCGTTTCTGTAGTCAGTGTTTCTGTAGTCAGTGTTTCTGTAGTCAGTGTTTCTGTAGTTAGTGTTTCTCCTCTCAGTGTTTCTGTAGTAGTGTTTCTGTAGTCAGTGTTTCTGTAGTTAGTGTTTCTCCTCTCAGTGTTTCTGTAGTCAGTGTTTCTGTAGTCAGTGTTTCTGTAGTCAGTGTTTCTGTAGTTAGTGTTTCTGTAGTTAGTGTTTTCTCCTCTCAGTGTTTCTGTAGTCAGTGTTTCTGTAGTCAGTGTTTCTGTAGTCAGTGTTTCTGTAGTTAGTGTTTCTGTAGTCAGTGTTTCTGTAGTCAGTGTTTCTGTAGTCAGTGTTTCTGTAGTTAGTTTTCTCCTTCAGTGTTTCTGTAGTTAGTGTTTCTGTAGTCTGTGTTTCTGTAGTCAGTGTTTCTGTAGTCAGTGTTTCTGTAGTCAGTGTTTCTGTAGTCAGTGTTTCTGTAGTCAGTGTTTCTGTAGTCAGTGTTTCTGTAGTCAGTGTTTCTGTAGTTAGTGTTTCTGTAGTCAGTGTTTCTGTAGTCAGTGTTTCTGTAGTCAGTGTTTCTGTAGTTAGTGTTTTCTCCTCTCAGTGTTTCTGTAGTCAGTGTTTCTGTAGTCAGTGTTTCTGTAGTCAGTGTTTCTGTAGTTAGTGTTTTCTCCTATCAGTGTTTCTGTAGTCAGTGTTTCTGTAGTTAGTGTTTTCTCCTCTCAGTGTTTCTGTAGTCAGTGTTTCTGTAGTCAGTGTTTCTGTATAGTGTTACTGTAGTCAGTGTTTCTGTAGTCAGTGTTTCTGTAGTCAGTGTTTCTGTAGTTAGTGTTTTCTCCTCTCAGTGTTTCTGTAGTTAGTGTTTCTGTAGTCAGTGTTTCTGTAGTTAGTGTTTTCTCCTCTCAGTGTTTCTGTAGTCAGTGTTTCTGTAGTCAGTGTTTCTGTAGTCAGTGTTTCTGTAGTTAGTGTTTTCTCCTCTCAGTGTTTCTGTAGTTAGTGTTTCTGTAGTCAGTGTTTCTGTAGTTAGTGTTTTCTCCTCTCAGTGTTTCTGTAGTTAGTGTTTCTGTAGTCAGTGTTTCTGTAGTTAGTGTTTTCCTCTCAGTGTTTCTGTAGTCAGTGTTTCTGTAGTCAGTGTTTCTGTAGTCAGTGTTTCTGTAGTCAGTGTTTCTGTAGTTAGTGTTTCTGTAGTCAGTGTTTCTGTAGTTAGTGTTTTCTCCTCTCAGTGTTTCTGTAGTCAGTGTTTCTGTAGTCAGTGTTTCTGTAGTGTTATGTGGCCTCATTGTGCTCACATGTGATTGGTTCGCAGCAGCTGTAGCTCCGCCTCCAGCCGACGTTTGTCGTCCAGTGCTCCGCCCCTGCCCTCAGCCGCTCCGTCTGATTGGACAAAAAACAGAAACACATTTAACTTCACATGCACATATATGATGGTGATGATGATGATGATGATGATGATGATGATGATGATGATGATCTCAGTGTCAACACTTCATAACGAGCCTTTCAATTAACCAGATCACAGGCCAGGTGCATTGTGGGAGAGAGACACACAACTCAGTGGAGAAGAAGTCTACTCTTTGTAGTCATTGTGTGCTCTTTGTAGTCTGGTGTGTCTCTTGGTAGTTTGGTGTGTCTCTTGGTAGTTTGGTGTGTCTCTTTGTAGTTTGGTGTGTCTCTTGGTAGTTTGGTGGTCTCTTTGTAGTTTGGTGTGTCTCTTTGTAGTCTGGTGTGTCTCTTTGTAGTTTGGTGTGTCTCTTTGTTTGGTGTGTCTCTTTGTAGTCTGGTGTGTCTCTTTGTAGTTTGGTGTGTCTCTTTGTAGTTTGGTGTGTCTCTTTGTAGTTTGGTGTGTCTCTTTGTAGTCTGGTGTGTCTCTTTGTAGTTTGGTGTGTCTCTTTGTTTGGTGTGTCTCTTGGTAGTTTGGTGTGTCTCTTGTAGTCTGGTGTGTCTCTTGGTAGTTTGGTGTGTCTCTTGGTAGTTTGGTGTGTCTCTTTGTAGTTTGGTGTGTCTCTTGGTAGTTTGGTGTGTCTCTTTGTTTGGTGTGTCTCTTGGTAGTTTGGTGTGTCTCTTGTAGTCTGGTGTGTCTCTGGTAGTTTGGTGTGTCTTTTGTTGGTGTGTCTCTTGGTAGTTTGGTGTGTCTTTGGTGGTCTCTTTGTAGTCTGTGGTCTCTTTGTAGTTTGGTGTGTCTCTTGTAGTCTGGTGTGTCTCTTTGTTTGGTGTGTCTCTTTGTAGTCTGGTGTGTCTCTTTGTAGTTTGGTGTGTCTCTTTGTAGTTTGGTGTGTCTCTTGGTAGTTTGGTGTGTCTCTTGCTAGTTTGGTGTGTCTCTTTGTAGTTTGGTGTGTCTCTTTGTAGTTTGGTGTGTCTTTGGTGTGTCTCTTTGTAGTTTGGTGTGTCTTTGGTGTGTCTCTTTTAGTTTGGTGTGTCTCTTTGTAGTTTGGTGTGTCTCTTTGTAGTTTGGTGTGTCTCTTGGTAGTTTGGTGTGTCTCTTTGTAGTTTGGTGTGTCTTTGGTGTGTCTCTTTGTAGTTTGGTGTGTCTTTGGTGTGTCTCTTTGTAGTCTGGTGTGTCTCTTTGTAGTCTGGTGTGTCTCTTTGTAGTTTGGTGTGTCTCTTTGTAGTTTGGTGTGTCTCTTTGTAGTTGGTGTTCTTTGGTGTGTCTCTTTGTAGTTTGGTGTGTCTTTGGTGTGTCTCTTTGTAGTTTGGTGTGTCTTTGGTGTGTCTCTTTGTAGTCTGGTGTGTCTCTTTGTAGTCTGGTGTGTCTCTTTGTAGTCTGGTGTGTCTCTTGTAGTCTGGTGTGTCTCTTTGTAGTCTGGTGTGTCTCTTGTAGTCTGGTGTGTCTCTTTGTAGTTTGGTGTGTCTCTTTGTAGTTTGGTGTGTCTCTTTGTAGTTTGGTGTGTCTCTTGCTAGTTTGGTGTGTCTCTTTGTAGTTTGTTGTGTCTCTTTGTAGTTTGGTGTGTCTCTTGCTAGTTGGTGTGTCTCTTTGTAGTTTGGTGTGTCTCTTTGTAGTTTGGTGGGTCTTTGTGTGTCTCTTTGTAGTTTGGTGGGTCTTTGGTGTGTCTCTTGCTAGTTGGTGTGTCTCTTGTAGTTTGGTGTGTCTCTTTGTAGTTTGGTGTGTCTTTGGTGTGTTTCTTTGTAGTTTGGTGTGTCTTTGGTGTGTCTCTTTGTAGTTTGGTGTGTCTCTTTG
>JAAOOA010001604.1:22500-45000 GCA_012861695.1 Trematomus loennbergii
CTGCAACTATACTGGGGTACAAGTACTGCTGATACAGAGACTACTGCAACTACTCTGAGGTGCAAGTACTGCAACTACTGTGAGGTACAAGTACTGCAACTACTCTGAGGTGCAAGTACTGCAAGTACTGTGAGGTACAAGTACTGCAACTACTGCTGATACGAGAGCACTGCAACTACTCTGAGGTACAAGTACTGCAACTACTCTGAGGTACAAGTACTGCAACTACTCTGAGGTACAAGTACTACAACTACTCTGAGGTACAAGTACTGCAACTACTGCTGATACAGAGAGCACTGCAACTACTCTGAGGTACAAGTACTGCAACTACTCTGGGGTACAAGTACTGCAAGTACTGTGAGGTACAAGTACTGCAACTACTGCTGATACAGAGAGTACTGCAACTACTCTGAGATACAAGTACTGCAACTACTCTGAGGTACAAGTACTGCAAACTACTCTGAGGTACAAGTACTGCAACTACTCTGAGGTACAAGTACTGCAACTACTCTGAGGTACAAGTACTGCCAATTACTGCTGATACAGAGATACTGCAATATGAGGTACAAGTACTAAAACTACTGCTGATACAGAGAGTATTGCAACTACTCTGAGGTACAAGTACTGCAACTACTGCTGATACAGAGAGTACTGCAAACTACTCTGAGGTACAAGTACTGCAACTACTGCTGATACAGAGAGTACTGCAACTACTCTGAGGTACAAGTACTGCAACTACTGCTGATACAGAGAGTACTGCAACTACTCTGAGGTACAAGTACTGCAACTACTGCTGATACAGAGAGTACTGCAACTACACCGACATTAAAAGTACTGCATCTACAGTAAAAGTACTGGTTGCCTCTCCTCTCCCTGATGACGGTTGCCATGGTTTCCGACTCCAGATGAAGGTTTCTATCTGTCCGCTCATCACTGCCCGCACCCCCCCCCACGGGTGCTATATGAGCACAGGTGCATTGTGGGAAGTAGATCTGTCTCTCTGCAGGTAATAAACTCTGTGAGGATCCATCAAACAGATACTGCATATATATAAATATATAGTGTATATATATATATATATATACAGTGGATTTTGTAAGTTTTCCCACTAACAAAGAAATGAACAGTCTATCATTTTAATGGTAGGTGTATTATACTAATGAGAGAAAGAAAATCCAGAAATTGACATCATATAAAAGATAAAAATGTATTTGCATTTAACTGTGGGATTTAAGTATTTGATCCCCTTGCAGAACATGTGTTGGTTCTTGGTGGATAAACCCTTGTTGGACAGCAGAGGTCACACAGAAGTCAGACAGAGGTCAAACAGAGGTCACACAGAGGTCAGACTCTTCTTGTAGTTGGTCTCCAGGAGTACACCGGCTGGGCGTAATAAAGTAGTTCTTAACTCTAACGTCGGGCTGAGCTACGTCTGACTTAGTGATTCAAATGTACGAGTCAAGGTCGTAGCACTCTGAGGTCCTGAGACAGATCTTTAGTCTCACCCTGAGGTCCTGAGACAGATCTTTAGTCTCACTCTGAGGTCCTGAGACAGATCTTTAGTCTCACTCTGAGGTCCTGAGACAGATCTTTAGTCTCACCCTGAGGTCCTGAGACAGATCTTTAGTCTCACCCTGAGGTCCTGAGACAGATCTTTAGTCTCACTCTGAGGTCCTGAGACAGATCTTTAGTCTCACTCTGAGGTCCTGAGACAGATCTTTAGTCTCACTCTGAGGTCCTGAGACAGATCTTTAGTCTCACTCTGAGGTCCTGAGACAGATCTTTAGTCTCACTCTGAGGTCCTGAGACAGATCTTTAGTCTCACCCTGAGGTCCTGAGACAGATCTTTAGTCTCACTCTGAGGTCCTGAGACAGATCTTTAGTCTCACTCTGAGGTCCTGAGACAGATCTTTAGTCTCACTCTGAGGTCCTGAGACAGATCTTTAGTCTCGCCCATGGTAGAGAGGCTGGAAGTGATTGATTCTCTGGACAGGTGTCTCTGGACAGGTGTCTGTGGACAGGTGTCTGTGGACAGGTGTCTGTGGACAGGTGTCTTTTATACAGGTAACAAGTTAATATCAGGAGTACTTTCTTAAAGGAACAGGACTTGGGTCTGTGGGAGCCAGAATCCTTGTTGGTTGCAAGGGGATCAAATACTTATTTCCCACAATTAAATGCAAATACATTTTATCTTTTATATAATGTCAATTTATGGATTGTTTTTTTTATATTCTTACTCTCACTTTTAAAATAAACCTACCATTAAAGTTATAGATTGGTAATTTCTTGTGGGCAAATTTACAAAATCTGCAAGGGATCAAATACTTATTTCCTCCACTGTGTATATCTACAGTAGTCCTGTAGTCATTCTGCAGAATCATCATCAGACAGACAGGAAGTAGATCCTCACCATGGCAACGGACCCGTCTCTCTCGTCCATCACAGCCTTCATCTCCTGGGCGATGATGTCAACTCTGCGTTGCCGTGCCGACCTCAGATGCTGCATCAGAACCGAGCCGAGCTGTTGGACCTGAACCGAGCTGGCACCAGACAGAGCCTGAAGCACCGCCTCCACATCCTACGCACACGCACACACACACGTCAGCACACTGGTAAACAGCTCAGTGATATTAAATATTTAAACATAAAGAGTGTTTACCATGTCAGCGTCCAGCGGGGGGCGCCCTCCCACCTGCAGACACACACTGAGTTTAGAATGAACACACACACAGTTTAGAACACACACACACACACACACACACACACACACACACACACACACACACACACACACACACACACACACACACACACACACACACACCCACACACACACACACACACACACACACACACACACACACACACACACACACACACACACACACACACACACACACACACACACCACACACACACCACACACACACACACACACACACACACACACCACACACACACACAGTGATGAATGACACACACACAGGACCAGCCTCCAGAGGGGGGATCATGTGGTCAGTAGTGATGGATGAGGTGTAGCCCCACTTCCTGTTGCTCTGAGGTGATGGGATGGTTTTACAGCAAGTCAAGATTTTGAGAAAAAGTCACAGTTCTGTCATTAAGAGAAACAAGTGAACCAGAGCCCAGCTCAGTGGTGACTTAATAACAGTTGGCAAGTTAATGTAGCTGCCGATGCTATGCTAATAGCAATTAGAAGCAACATTTATGCAGCGATTTGGAGCTAGAGAAGCATCAGGTGAGTCAGCTGACCTCAGATCTGACAGCTTGTGTTCCTGTTGTTCCTGCAGCTGGATTAATAAGTGTCCGTATTAAAGCTCTGTAGCCGGGCAGTAATATGACCCACGCTCCCTGAAGGCCTCCTCACAGAGAGCTGTGACGGCGGCCATGATGGAGGTAACCAGCTGCTCCTCTGGGACTCCTTTCATTCCTTTCATTGAGCTGCTGCTGTTCTCTGTAATAACTGTAATAACTGTAATAAGTGTAATAAGGTGGCCGAGGCGGCGCTCTGCAGGGAACAGCAGGTAATGAAAGAGCAGCGGCTCAATAACGCTGCTAACACCCCGCTTACCATCACACACACATCCACACACACACATCTACACACAACCATCAAACTCACATCTCCACACATCAAACCCACAGCCATCAAACTCACATCTACACACACACACACACACACTCACAACCATCAAACTCACATCTCCACACATCAAACCCACAGCCATCAAACTCACATCTACACACACACAACACACACACACACACAACCATCAAACTCACATCCCACACATCAAACCCACAGCCATCAAACTCACATCTACACACATCAAACGCACAGCCATCAAACCCACAGCCATCAAACACACATCTCCACACATCAAACCCACAGCCATCAAACTCACAGCCATCAAACCCACATCAAACCCACAGCCATCAAACACACATCTCTACACATCAAACCCACAGCCATCAAACTCACATCTCCACACATCAAACCCACAGCCATCAAACTCACATCTCCACACATCAAACCCACAGCCATCAAACCCACATCTCCACACATCAAACCCACAGCCATCAAACCCACATCAAACCTACTGCCATCAAACTCACAACTACACACATCAAACCCACAGCCATCAAACCCACAGCCACCAAACACACATCTCAACACATCAAACCCACAGCCATCAAACACACATCTCCACACATCAAACCCACAGCCATCAAACACACATCTCCACACATCAAACCCACAGCCATCAAACACACATCTACACACATCAAACCCACTGCCATCAAACTCACATCTCCACACATCAAACCCACAGCCATTAAACCCACAGCCATCAAACACACATCTCCACACATCAAACCCACAGCCATCAAATCTACAGTTGTGGTCAAAAGTTGACATACACTTGTAAAGAACATGCATTTATTTTGTATGTCTTTATTAGGGATGCTCCGATCAATCGGCTGCCGATCATTATCGGCCGATATTCACTCTTAATAGTTTGATCGGTGCTCTCTATAAAGGCCGATCAGGAGAGCCGATCAGATGACGTAAAATACATGAAACTTTTCTCTGTGCGCGGCAAAACAAGCTCGCCAAAATGGCCTCACCGGTCTGGCAGTTTTTTAAGGTGTCCGAAAAAGACAATAAAATAACGGTATGCAACGTGTGTGAATCAGAAAGAGAGAGAGAGATCAGAGACCACGATCAGCTGACGGAGAACACGCAGCTCTACCGGATCACCGCCGCAGCTCCACCCGCTGTGACGGACCGGTGAGCAATACACACACTTCAAGTTAGAACTAACACACTTAGCTATTTGATCTACCTCTGGAACAAGCTAAACTAGTTATACATATGTTTATTCTTCACTGTCGGGTCACTCATTACTGGATCAGCGAGCTGCAGGAGTCTGATACTGACGGGCTCTCAGGAGAGAGGGAGAGGGAGAGGGAGAGGGGGAGAGAGAGAGAGAGAGAGAGAGAGAGAGAGAGAGAGAGAGAGAGAGAGAGAGAGAGAGAGAGAAGAGAGAGAGAGAGAGAGGTTCCGTTTATTTCTCCGTTGTTATTATCCAAAGTTAATGTAAACTTTTGAATAATGTGAAAAAAAATGAGCCCCATTAACTGAGTTTTAAACATCAGCATATCCGGTCCGAGTCCGGTGATTACCTGCTAACGGAAACTCTGCTACACAATTCACAATACAACACTTTAAATGGAAGATCCCCATAGCCCCCACCCACCCTGTGATCGGATCGGCGATCGGTATCGGACGATTCTGATTCCGGTGATCGGCCCCAAAAACCCTGATCGGAGCATCCTAGTCTTGACTTTTCAATAATTTCTACAACTAGATTGGAGCACATACTACTTTGTCACAAAATATAAATTAGGAAGTTTGGTTCTTTTATGAATTTATAATGGGTCTTCTGAAAATCTGCTGGGTCAAAAATATACATATAGCAACATGAATGATCAATGTTGGCGATGTAGAAAGTTCTGTCAATCAATTTAACTTTGTGACATGGCCTCTTAACTTCTTGTGAGTGATTATAATTGACTATATATGACTATAGCTGGTACCTCATTTAAATTTGGCTCATCTGATACAATCATTAGACTCAGCCACATCACTACAATGGGAAAGTCAAAGGAGCTCAGCATGGATCTGAAAAAGTCAGGAAAGTCACTTGGAGCCATTTCAAAGCAGCTAAAGGTCCCAAGATCAACTGTGCACACAATGTGTAGTAGGCTGTGCGATTATGGCAAAATCATAATCACGATTATTTGGGTCAATAATTGATATCACGATTATTAAATACGATTATTCATTGACTTTGAAAAATCAATTTATTGAACTTTAAAACAAATAATAATTTGAACAGTATCTTTTTAACTGTTGATTATCCTGAACGTATAATTCAACTGAAAAACCAATACAAAAATAAATAAAATATGATACATTTATATTTACATTTAAATAAATAATATCAAAATAATAAATACCAATAAACAAGATCAACAAATATTTTGGAGCGCACTTCCACAACTACTAAACATATGTAAATATGATAAATACAAATAAATTAGACCAAAATTAATTAGATCAAATATGTTCTTGTGCACTGTCAAAACCAAGCAAAACAAAATAATTGTTTTTTCCGATTATGTTGTTTACGTAATTGTGGCAGGCCAAAATCGTAATTGCGATTAAAATACGATTAATTGCACAGCCCTAATGTGTAGGTATAAAGTGCATGACACAGTTGCCACACTGCCATGATCAGGAAGAAAACGCAAGCTATCACCTGCTACTGAGAGAAAATTGGTCAGGATGGTCAAGAGTCAAAGAAGAACCACCAAAAAGTAGGTCTGCAATGAATTAGGAGCTGCTGGAACGCAGGTGTGAGCGTCCACAGTCAGGCATGTTTTACATCACTATGGGCTGAGAGGAAGCCCTGGCTCCAGAACGGCCACATCGAGGCTCCAGAACGGCCACATCGAGGCTCCACTGAAGGGCCACATCGAGCTCCACTGAAGGGCCACATCGAGGCTCCACTGAAGGGCCACATCGAGGCTCCACTGAAGGGCCACATTGAGGCTCCAGAAGGGCCACATCGAGGCTCCACTGAAGGGCCACATCGAGGCTCCACTGAAGGGCCACATCGAGGCTCCAGAAGGGCCACATCGAGGCTCCAGAAGGGCCACATCGAGGCTCCACTGAAGGGCCACATCGAGGCTCCACTGAAGGGCCACATTGAGGCTCCAGAAGGGCCACATCGAGGCTCCACTGAAGGGCCACATTGAGGCTCCAGAAGGGCCACATCGAGGCTCCACTGAAGGGCCACATTGAGGCTCCAGAAGGGCCACATCGAGGCTCCACTGAAGGGCCACATTGAGGCTCCAGAAGGGCCACATCGAGGCTCCACTGAAGGGCCACATCGAGGCTCCACTGAAGGGCCACATCGAGGCTCCAGAAGGGCCACATCGAGGCTCCAGAAGGGCCACATCGAGGCTCCACTGAAGGGCCACATCGAGGCTCCAGAAGGGCCACATCGAGGCTCCACTGAAGGGCCACATCGAGGCTCCAGAAGGGCCACATCGAGGCTCCACTGAAGGGCCACATCGAGGCTCCAGAAGGGCCACATCGAGGCTCCACTGAAGGGCCACATTGAGGCTCCAAAAGGGCCACATTGAGGCTCCAGAAGGGCCACATCGAGGCTCCACTGAAGGGCCACATTGAGGCTCCAGAAGGGCCACATCGAAGCTCCACTGAAGTCTGCTGCTGATCACATGGACGAATAAAAGCCCTTCTGGAGTAAGTTCTGGGCTCAGATGAAACAAAAATGTATCTGTTTGGCCACAATGACCAGAAATATGCTTGGAGAAGGTGAGGCGTTTAACCCCAACATCACCATACCTATCGTCAAGCATGGTGCTGCTGCTATTATGAGCTGAGCATGTTCTGCTGCCAATGGAACTGGTGCTTTACCTAAAGTCAATGGAATAATGAAGAAAGAGAATTACCTCCAAATTCTTTAGGAGAACCTAAAATCATCAGCCAGAAGGTTGGGTCTTGGGTTCAGTTGGGTGCTCCAACAGAACAACGACCACAGACATGTACAGAACATGAACATGTGGACAGAGCTGAAGAACATGTGGACAGAGCTTAAGAACATGGACAGAGTTAAGAACATGTGGACAGAGCTGAAGAACATGGACAGAGCTGAGAACATGTGGACAGAGCTAGAACATGTGGACAGAGCTAGAACATGTGGACAGAGCTGAAGAACATGTGGACAGAGCTAGAACATGTGGACAGAGCTGAAGAACATGTGGACAGAGCTAGAACATGTGGACAGAGCTGAAGAACATGTGGACAGAGCTAGAACATGTGGACAGAGCTGAAGAACATGTGGACAGAGCTAGAACATGTGGACAGAGCTAGAACATGTGGACAGAGCTAGAACATGTGGACAGAGCTGAAGAACATGTTGTCGTGGCCCATTCTTGTGGATATCTAAGACTGTGCCACGTCAACAGGGATCCGCTTCTTGACTCACACGTTAAAAACCATCCAAATAAAGCTCTGTAGGCGCTGATTTCTTTGCCTTCCTTGGCCGATTTATTTACTTCCATATTTAAACAAACAAAATAAACAAAATGATCAGTGTAACGTGAGGTCAAAGACTGTTCCGATTCCCCGTTCATTGCTGGAGACGATTTCCACCTCACGCTCAGTCCCACCCCTTCCTTATATAACAGGTGTGGCTCGCAATAAATCAAAGTTTTCCTCCGAATATTTAATTCGGTACTAATACATAAATAGAAAGATATATTAAGATCTAAATTAATAAGAAAATAATACACTCATTGTCAACACAGAAAATGGCTCTAACATTCCAGCCCCTAATTGCATAGAATATAGCAATTACAACACATAATAAATAGAGCCAATATTCAAAACAAAACTGAACTCGATTTTCTAGCTTCAGCCAGTAGTAGTAGTCCAGTTAATCTCCAGCTTCCAGGAGCAAACAGAGTTTTTGTTTTAACTAGAAACACACCCAGGAGTTTCTGGGAGCTGAATCGTCCACCATAACAACGATATCCAGAAAGAAAGTTCCATTTATTTCGCTGTTGCATTGTTGGAAGGAGGTTAATGTCCTGTGCAAAGTGTTGCCTTTGTTCAAATGCAAGTATGGCCATTTCAGCCTTGTCCATATCTTCCACAGTCCGATTTGTGTTGACGGTCACTTTAAGGTTTATGGCCCGTTCCTTCAGTGATTGATCTCCAAGAGCAATCTTTTCCATTTCAGGATCCAAGCTACAGCTTTTTTTCAGGCTGTTCCAATCTGAGTAGTGCTCAATTAGTTCGCTTGTGGGACTTTTCCCCTCAATACTCATCACATTTACAGTGACATTCCTTTTCACTACAGGATCATCTGGAGAAAGAGAGCTTTGTGATATTTTGTCTGGGTTCCTTGGCCACTGAGACTCCTCCTCTTGCAGGAATTCAGGTCCTTGTAAGAGTTCATTGTTGAGTGATGTTCCTTTGTATGAAGATGTACAATCAAATACTACTCTTAGTGTCTTTTTTCGCTTGTGATACACCCTGTGGTGGGTTGTACCACACCTTGCCATCATTTTGATGAAGGTCCTTCGATGGCACCTTCTCCGCATAGCCTTTTGTGATTCCATCTTCCATGAAAACCTTGTACTCTTCAGCATAAGCAGCATCCTTCTTGAATTTCCTAGCGAGGTAATGTGCTCTTTGTTCAGCTATATGGTGATTATTGGGCATGATGACATCACTATTACGAAGTGGCAAAGGTAGATAATAGTGATTATCCTTCAGTGTAGCTGCACTTGATACCAGCTGCCTGAATTTACTTTCTTCAACTGACATTTGAAGTTTTCCCTCATATTCTCTCTCTGGGAAATCATGATGGTACTGATTTACAAGAAGGTTTTCCAGTTTTTCAATTGAGATGCGGTTTACTGATGCCACTGGTCTTCCAAATTTGTCCACAGCTGTAGTTGAACTAAGCGGTCCATTGACGACCCATCCTAAGAGAGTTCTTACAGCATAAGGACCATTACCTTGGCTATTTATGATTTGCCAGGGCTCCATTGCCTTTGGGACATCTACTCCGATTAAGAGTTCCACATCCGCATCAATTTCTTGTAGTTGTATTTCCTTCAAGTAATGCCACCTGTTGAGATCCTTTTGAGAGAAAAGGTTCCTCTTTGTCACTGGTATCTTTGTTTGTGTGTATGTCTTCTGCAGCTCAATAAAGTTATTCCCATCCAAATCCCCACTTGTAGTCCAGTTATTTCATAACTATCCACTGGTTTCTTTTGACCCATTGTTTGCAGGAGAACTGTAGTCTTCCGTCCTGTTGTATTCAGCCGTCGCATCAGATTTTCTGTGCAAAAGGTTGATGTGCTGCCAGGATCAAGAAAGGCATATGTTTGTATAGTTTTGCTGCCTTTGGAAACTTTTATTTGTACTGGTACTATTGACAGTTTGCAATCTTTTCCAGCCCCGATATCCTCTTCTTTATCCAAAATGACAGGAGTCCCACTGACTGATCGTTTAGGCCAATTAGTCATGTGGTCGTTTTCATTCTCTGTTGGTTTATCGATGTGTAGAATGCTAGGGTGCTTTCCTTGGCAGTGTAGGCATGTCATCCTCTTCCTACAAGTTCTGCTCATGTGTCCCCTGGTTAGACATCCAAAGCATATGCCTTTTTCCTTCAATAGTTGCACCTTTACATCACTTGGTTGCAGTTTTAACATTTCACATTCATTCAGTGAGTGTTTGCCTTTCTTGCAAATGCAACAATTACCATCCCACCTATTTGTAACCAGGCTTTCAGGCTCTTGATAGCTTTTTGGACTTGCAGTGTTACAGTTCATCCTTTCTATTGCTATGGCAAAGCTACTACTTTTACCTTGTTGGCTGATTTGCTGTTTGGAGTAGGATGTAGTAGCTTTTGGGATGGCTCTCTGGGATGGCATAACATCATGAATATCACCAAAGAGGGGATCTTGCAGAATGCTGGCTTGCTTTTCTATAAACACAACAAGGTCAGAGAATGTGGCCCTTCTGTGGTTTCGTTCCAGAAGCTCGAATGCTGTATTTCTCCACTTTTCCTTCAGCTTGTATGGCAGTTTTGACACAATGAGCTTTAAAGTAGATACAAGATCCAGTTCTTCCATGCTTTTTAGTTCCGTCATAGCATTGCAGCATCCTCTCAGGTAAAGGGCATAGGCATGTAATGCTTTTCCATCATCAGGCTTAATCATGCTCCAGTTGAGAGCTTTCTCCATGGCATTTGCAATTTTCAATCCATCTCCAAAATGAACTTTCAGAAGTCTTCGTGCCTCAGCATAACCTCTCTCTGGTTTCATGTGAAAACAGCTCCTCACCAGTTCCCTTGGTTGGCCACTAGTGTATTGTTCAAGGTAATAAAGTCTATCATCATCACAACTAGTTTTATTCTCAATGCCATGTTTAAATGCTCGCATGAATGTTTGGAAACTTAAAGGGTCACCATCAAATACAGGTATTTGTCTGGAGGGAAGTGAGGATTGTTTTTGATGTAACATTAGTAAATCTGCAATATCATTTTGCCTCTGGATCACAGTTATCAAATCTTTACTATGACTACTAGAGTCTGATTCCTCAGAACTTTCACTCCTTGGTGGCTCCGATGTTCTAAGCAATGGAGCTGGTTCAGAGGGGTCTAATGCAAGTGCAGGTATTTGAGCTCCGGGAACTCTGTGAAGTGATGTTTTAGCAATGTGGCTTGTCTGGCTTGTCAAATATTCATTCATTCCATCTCTTTCCTGTACTGTAGAATGTCTTTCAGGGCCCACATAAAAACTGTCAAACACCTTTAATTTGGCTTCAGATTCGGCTATATGCTCCTCCAGTTCCATTCTCTCCAATTCAGCTTGTAATCTGTTTTTCTCCATTTCCATTGCCTGTTTCCGTTTTAATGTGGACATCCGTTACTTGTAATGCAGCTTTCTCCGTGGCTACTTTAAGACGAGCTGAGTATATTGAAGTTGCAGATTGTCTTGTCTGTTTGAACATTTTGATATCCTAGACTCATCGGATACATTGGAGATACTATCATGAGGATTAACAAACATCTGAGGGTCTGGTGGAAAAGTGTTCCATGAATCCACTTCCTTTAGGAAATTCTCAAATGTTTCCATTTTGGGCTCATACCAGTCCAACGTCTCATTTTCCTTTATTTCAGAAGGTAAAAGCATTTGGACAGCAGCATGAGCATCTTTAAATTCATCCAGAGTCACTTTTAATTGTTCCACACCTCGTAACACCCTTTCACTATTTCCACTATCAGCAAGCAGTGGTCTGAGTTCATTCAGTTTGCGCGTGCACGCGCCCAGTCTCCCTCTGCGCTTCGCACTGAGAGTTTTTAACTCATTGTCTATTTTATCAGGTTCTTCAGCCATCATGACATCATTTCCTTGTCCCTTTGGATAACACTTTATCAATCCTTTTGATCGTTCAATCCGCACTTTAATCCAAACATTGCGTCGTAACAAACATTTCTCTCTGCTCCATTCCGTTTCCTTTTATCTTGGCAGGCATCCAACATATATCCATATCCCGATCATCTTGGTTATCTTTCTTCTGGCTTAAGAGTTCATCTCATTCATTATATTAGTCCATTTACTCACTGTTCTTGATCCGTCCTTTGTTTACTCGCGGCCCTCCGCATGGCTCAACAGCTGATCGTTGCGCAATCCTTACGCTCTGAGTATCCTTCTTCCATTCACAAATCTCAAAACCGGGATTCCAGTCAGCGATGCGTCTTTAACATCAGTTATTCCAGCGGTCCGGAGTCTTTGACTATGTCGTGGCCCATTCTTGTGGGATATCTAAAACTGTGCCACGTCAACAGGGATCCGCTTCTTGACTCACACGTTAAAAAACCATCCAAATAAAGCTCTGTAGGCGCTGATTTCTTTGCCTTCCTTGGCCGATTTATTTACTTCCATATATTTAAACAAACAAAATAAACAAAATGATCAGTGTAACGTGAGGTCAAAGACTGTTCCGATTCCCCGTTCATTGCTGGAGACGATTTCCACGTCACGCTCAGTCCCACCCCTTCCTTATATAACAGGTGTGGCTCGCAGTAAATCAAAGTTTTCCTCCGAATATTTAATTCGGTACTAATACATAAATGGAAAGAATATATTAAGATCTAAATTAATAAGAAAATAATACACTCATTGTCAACACAGAAAATGGCTCTAACACATGTGGACAGAGCTAGAACATGTGGACAGAGCTAGAACATGTGGACAGGAGAGGACTCTTTAAAGTAGAGACACTACATACTGATGTACACCTGAACATCAGCAGGAGAGGACTCTTTAAAGTAGAGACACTACATACTGATATACACCTGAACATCAGCAGGAGAGGACTCTTTAAAGTAGAGACACTACATACTGATATACACCTGAACATCAGCAGGACAGAACTCTTTAAAGTAGAGACACTACATACTGATATACACCTGAACATCAGCAGGAGAGGACTCTTTAAAATAGAGACACTACACACTGATATACACCTGAACATCAGCAGGAGAGGACTCTTTAAAGTAGAGACACTACTGATATACACCTGATCATCACAGACTTTAACTCCATGATAACTATTTTAATAATGTGTGATGATCTGAATGTTGATTAGACTATTTAACTAATTATCAAACAGGTTAACTGATGAATGAAGATCACACACACACACACACACACACACACACACACACACACACACCACACACACACACACACAACACACACACCACACACACACACACACACACACACACACACACACACACCACACACACACACACAGTGAAGCAGTATTAGTCAAACCAACACTTCAGCGTTAATCACAAACACTTTCACACACACAATGATGCACGTTTACACAGGTAATACAGGCCGCCTCCTTCCATCACACACACACGAACACACACACACAAACACACATGAACACACACGCACACACGAACTCCTGACAGATGGAGCGTGCCTCTCCATTTCCTCTGCTCATAAAGTCGGGGTGGGGGGGTAAATCTGTAATGAGATTTTCTGCAGTATCTGGAGCTCAGCGGAGGAGAGGCTCGTTACACAGATCTTAACGAGGCGGGGGGGGGGGGATATTTCCTCTCAGTTCCTGATGATGGGAAGGACACAGAAGTCTCTGATCCAGAAGTCTCTGATCCAGAAGTTTCTGATCCAGAAGTTTCTGATCCAGAACCAGCGGTCCAGAACCAGCAGGGCTGGTACCGGGCCGCTGGGCCGACAGAAAGACCACTTCCTCCACCCTGTCTCTGTGGAGCGGGTGCACCGTGTGTGTGTGTGTGTGTGTGTGTGTGTGTGTGTGTGTGTGTGTGGTGTGTGTGTGTGTGTGTGTGTGTGTGTGTGTGTGTGTGTGTGTGTGTGTGTGTGTGTGTGTGTGTGTGTGAGTACTCAGTGTGCTGCAGTTGTTGTGCTCTCAGAAGAGCCTCGTCTCTCTCCTGATTGGCCAGCAGGATTCGTGACATCAGAGCCTGATCCCGGTCCTTCTGCGCCGACAGAACCTGCTGCAGCAGCTCTGTGTGAACATATATTATATATATATTATTATTATTATTATTATTATTATATATAAAATCTCCAGTGTAAACAAATAAATATAATTGTAGACCTGTTTGTTGTTTAATTTAATGTAACATTTATATAATGATTATATAAATGTATAACATAGATATAATATTGACTGTGTGTTTAAAGTACAATAAACTGAGATGTGAGACTCAAACAAACACCCACATACTAACACACACACTTATACTCACCTATACACACACATGCAGGTCTAGAGGCCTCAGGGGGGCCACAGTTTATATTATCACAAACACAAAGTGAACATAAAGCAAATCCTCCTGTTCTGATAATCCTGAGGATTACACACACACACACACACACACACACACACAACACACACACACACACACACACACACACACACACACACACCACACACACACACAACACACACACACCACACACACACACACACACACACACACACACACACACACACACACACACACACAGTCACACCACACACAAACACACAGCTCAGTTAGATCAACAGAGCGTGTGTGTGTTGTCGCTGCTTAAACACACACACTGTTCTATTAAACCAACAGCTGCCTCGTTAACCGTCACCTCGTTACTGATATTTAATTACACTGTGTGTGTGTGTGTGTGTGTGTGGTGTGTGTGGTGTGTGTGTGTGTGTGGTGTTGGTATTACAGTGTATATAAAAATATTCAAATATTGAAGAAGTGGTTGTCAGAGCAGATCACCTGCTGGTCTCTCCTCCCTCCTCTCCTCCCTCCTCTCCTCCCTCAGCTGTTCCTCCACCTCCCTCCTCTGCAGCTCCTTCTCCTTCTGGAGCAGCTCCTCCTGCAGCTGGAGCACAGGGGACACAGTGTATTAATACACAGTGTATTAATACACAGTGTATACATCAGACACTGTGTATTAATACACATATATGAATTTGGATTAGGGTTGTATACACCGCGTGTAAACAACATACACATCTGACTGTGCTGCAGCCCCTCTTGCAGAACAGTCAGATGTGTATGATGTTTACACGGTGTATTAATACACCGTGTAAACATCATACGCTGTGTATTAATGCACAGTGTAAACATCATACGCTGTGTATTAATACACAGTGTATGATATGATGGCCTGTAGAAGTTCCCCCCGACGCTGGGACCCTCCGGAGACCCTGTGTCCTCTCAGTGAGGACTTTATACATCAATCTCATCAATACTCAGTGTGTATTTGTACACCGAGTGTGTATATTTACCCTCTTGTTGACGTCTCTCAGAGCGTATATGTATATACAGTGTGTATTTCTACACAGAGTGTGTATATTTACCCTCTTGTTGACGTCTCTCAGAGCGTATATGTATATACAGTGTGTATTTGTACAGAGTGTGTATATTTACCCTCTTGTTGACCTCTCTCAGAGCGTATATGTATATACAGTGTGTATTTGTACACAGAGTGTGTATATTTACCCTCTTGTTGACGTCTCTCAGAGCGTATATGTATATACAGTGTGTATTTGTACAGAGTGTGTATATTTACCCTCTTGTTGACCTCTCTCAGAGCGTATATGTATATACAGTGTGTATTTGTACACAGAGTGTGTATATTTACCCTCTTGTTGACGTCTCTCAGAGTGTCGAGCTCCTTCAGGAGGAACGAGATGTTTTTGTCTCGATCTAAACTCTGGGCTCGACCGGAGGCTGTGATTGGTCCAAACACAACTTCCTGGTGAGACCTGGAGGGGTCCACAGGTTTCAATTAGCAGTAACAAGAACACAAAGTACACAAAGTACACAAAGTACACAAAGTACACAAAGTATTTGTTGTCCTGAGGGAGATGAAAGGGAGTCTCCAATGAAGTCCATCAGGCTCCAGGTGAGTTAATTAATACATTAATTGATTCATTAATTAATGTAATTAAATATCTTCCTGTATCAGACTCAGGACCTGAAGGTGGATTCTGCAGCGGGAAGAGAGTCGTTCTGTGGAAGTGTGTGTGCGTGCGTGTGCGTGTGTGTGTGTGTGTGTGTGTGTGTGTGTGTGGGTCAGGTGTTTTACCCTCACATTATCACAGAGGTGATGAAGCTTTAATAAGCACTGCTGTAATTCTCTCATATTACGTTAAAGGTCAGGCAGTAATAACGCGGGTAAATAAGACACACTGTAAGTCTCTCTCTACACACACACATACACACTCACACACACACACACACACACTCACTCACACTCACACACTCCCACACACACTCACACACACACACTCTCAGATCTGATGAAACAGAAAAAAACATGAGTTTAATGAGGAATTTAATAAAACTCCTGAAAGTAGCGACCTGAAGACATCGGATCCAAGTCAGGAGATTATTATTATTATTATTATGAATTATTGTTCTAAATGTTTCTTTTTCTTTTTAATGACGTGAAGTGACGTGATGTATCTGTGATGTATCTGTGATGTGATGTATCAGTGATGTATCTGTGATGTGTCTGTGATGTGATATGATGTGACGTGCTGTGATGTGACGTGACGTAATGTATCTGTGACGTGATGTGATGTGATGTGATGTGACGTGACGTAATGTATCTGTGACGTGATGTGATGTATCTGTGACGTGATGCGATGTATCTGTGACGTGATGTGATGTATCTGTGACGTGATGTGATGTATCTGTGACGTGATGTGATATCTGTGACGTGATGCGATGTATCTGTGACGTGATGTGATGTATCTGTGATGTGATGGGATGTATCTGTGATGTGATGTATCTGTGATGTGATGTGATGTATCTGATGTGATGTATCTGTGATGTGATGTATCTGTAATGTGATGTGATGTATCTGTGATGTGATGTATCTGTGATGTGATGTATCTGTGATGTGATGTAATGTGATGTGACGTGACGCATCTGTGATGTGACGTAATGTATCTGTGACGTGATGTATCTGTGACGTGATGTATCTGTGACGTGATGTGATGTATCTGTGACGTGATGTGACGTGATGTGATGTATCTGTGATGTGATGTATCTGTGACGTGACGTATCTGTGATGTGACGTATCTGTGATGTGATGTGATGTGACGTGATGTGATGTAATGTGATGTGACGTGACGTATCTGTGATGTGATGTGATGTAATGTGATGTGACGTATCTGTGATGTGATGTGAAGTGATGTGATGTGACGTGACTGCTGTGATGTGACGTAATGTATCTGTGACGTGATGTGATGTATCTGTGATGTATCTGTGATGTATCTGTGACGTGATGTATCTGTGACGTGATGTGATGTGATGTATTTGTGATGTGATGTATCTGTGATGTGATGTGATGTGATGTGACGTGATGTGATGTGATGTATTTGTGATGTGATGTATCTGTGATGTGATGTATCTGTAATGTGATGTATCTGTAATGTGATGTGATGTATCTGTGATGTGATGTATCTGTGATGTGATGTATCTGTAATGTGATGTGATGTATCTGTGATGTGATGTATCTGTGATGTGATGTATCTGTAATGTGATGTGATGTATCTGTGATGTGATGTATCTGTGATGTGATGTAATGTGATGTGACGTGACGCATCTGTGATGTGACGTAATGTATCTGTGACGTGATGTATCTGTGATGTGACGTAATGTATCTGTGACGTGACGTGACGCATCTGTGATGTGACGTAATGTATCTGTGACGTGATGTATCTGTGATGTGACGTAATGTATCTGTGACGTGATGTGATGTATCTGTGACGTGATGCGATGTATCTGTGATGTGATGTATCTGTGATGTGATGTATCTGTAATGTGATGTGATGTATCTGTGATGTGATGTGATGTATCTGTGATGTGATGTATCTGTGATGTGATGTATCTGTAATGTGATGTGATGTATCTGTGATGTGATGTATCTGTAATGTGATGTGATGTATCTGTAATGTGATGTGATGTATCTGTGATGTGATGTATCTGTGATGTGATGTATCTGTAATGTGATGTGATGTATCTGTGATGTAATGTATCTGTGATGTGATGTATCTGTGATGTGATGTAATGTGATGTGACGTGACGCATCTGTGATGTGACGTAATGTATCTGTGACGTGATGTATCTGTGACGTGATGTGATGTATCTGTGACGTGATGCGATGTATCTGTGACGTGATGTGATGTATCTGTGATGTGATGGGATGTATCTGTGATGTGATGTATCTGTGATGTGATGTGATGTATCTGATGTGATGTATCTGTGATGTGATGTATCTGTGATGTGATGTGATGTATCTGATGTAATGTATCTGTGATGTGATGTATCTGTAATGTGATGTGATGTATCTGTGATGTGATGTATCTGTGATGTGATGTATCTGTGATGTGATGTAATGTGATGTGACGTGACGCATCTGTGATGTGACGTAATGTATCTGTGACGTGATGTATCTGTGACGTGATGTATCTGTGACGTGATGTGATGTATCTGTGACGTGATGTGACGTGATGTGATGTATCTGTGATGTGATGTATCTGTGACGTGACGTATCTGTGATGTGACGTATCTGTGATGTGATGTGATGTGACGTGATGTGATGTAATGTGACGTGACGTATCTGTGACGTGATGTGATGTATCTGTGATGTGATGTATCAGTGATGTGACGTATCTGTGATGTGATGTGATGTGACGTGATGTGATGTAATGTGATGTGATGTATCTGTGACGTGACGTATCTGTGATGTGACGTATCTGTGATGTGATGTGATGTGACGTGACGTGCTGTGATGTGATGTGATGTAATGTGATGTGATGTGATGTGAAGTGACGTATCTGTGATGTGATGTGAAGTGATGTGATGTGACGTGACGTGCTGTGATGTGACGTAATGTATCTGTGACGTGATGTGATGTATCTGTGATGTACTGTGATGTATCTGTGACGTGATGTATCTGTGACGTGATGTGATGTATCTGTGATGTATCTGTGATGTATCTGTGACGTGATGTATCTGTGACGTGATGTGATGTGATGTATCTGTGATGTGATGTATCTGTGATGTGATGTTTTGTGATGTAATGTATCTGTGACGTGATGTGATGTATCTGTGACGTGATGCGATGTATCTGTGACGTGATGTGATGTATCTGTGATGTGATGGGATGTATCTGTGATGTGATGTATCTGTGATGTGATGTGATGTATCTGATGTGATGTATCTGTGATGTGATGTATCTGTGATGTGATGTGATGTTCTGATGTAATGTATCTGTGATGTGATGTATCTGTAATGTGATGTGATGTATCTGTGATGTGATGTATCTGTGATGTGATGTATCTGTGATGTGATGTAATGTGATGTGACGTGACGCATCTGTGATGTGACGTAATGTATCTGTGACGTGATGTATCTGTGACGTGATGTATCTGTGACGTGATGTGATGTATCTGTGACGTGATGTGACGTGATGTGATGTATCTGTGATGTGATGTATCTGTGACGTGACGTATCTGTGATGTGACGTATCTGTGATGTGATGTGATGTGACGTGATGTGATGTAATGTGACGTGACGTATCTGTGACGTGATGTGATGTATCTGTGATGTGATGTATCTGTGACGTGACGTATCTGTGATGTGACGTATCTGTGATGTGATGTGATGTGACGTGATGTGATGTAATGTGATGTGATGTATCTGTGACGTGACGTATCTGTGATGTGACGTATCTGTGATGTGATGTGATGTGACGTGACGTGCTGTGATGTGATGTGATGTAATGTGATGTGATGTGATGTGAAGTGACGTATCTGTGATGTGATGTGAAGTGATGTGATGTGACGTGACGTGCTGTGATGTGACGTAATGTATCTGTGACGTGATGTGATGTATCTGTGATGTATCTGTGATGTATCTGTGACGTGATGTATCTGTGACGTGATGTGATGTATCTGTGATGTATCTGTGATGTATCTGTGACGTGATGTATCTGTGACGTGATGTGATGTGATGTATCTGTGATGTTATGTATCTGTGATGTGATGTATTTGTGATGTGATGTATCTGTGATGTGATGTATCTGTGATGTGATGTAATGTGATGTGACGTGACGCATCTGTGATGTGACGTAATGTATCTGTGACGTGATGTATCTGTGATGTGACGTAATGTATCTGTGACGTGATGTATCTGTGACGTGATGTGATGTATCTGTGACGTGATGTGATGTATCTGTGTGATGTGATGTATCTGTGATGTGATGTAATGTGATGTGACGTGACGTATCTGTGATGTGATGTGATGTGACGTATCTGTGATGTGACGTGATGTGATGTATGTGATGTGACGTGACGTATCTGTGATGTGATGTGAAGTGATGTGATGTGACGTGACGTGCTGTGATGTGACGTAATGTATTTGTGACGTGATGTGATGTATCTGTGATGTATCTGTGACGTGATGTATCTGTGACGTGATGTGATGTGATTTTTGTGATGTGATGTATCTGTGATGTGATGTATCTTTGATGTATCTGTGATGTGATGTATCTTTGATGTATCTGTGATGTGATGTATCTTTGATGTATCTGTGATGTGATGTGATGTATCTGTGATGTATCTGTGATGTGATGTATCTGTGGTGGGATGTGATGTGATGTGATGTATCTGTGATATGATGTGTGTAATGTATCTGTGATGTAATGTATCTGTGATGTAATGTGATGAGATGTGATGTGATGTAATGTATCTGTGATGTGATGTAATGTGATGTGATGTATGTGATGTATCTGTGATGTGATGTATCTGTGATGTAATGTGATGTGATGTGATGTATCTGTGATGTAAGGTGATGTGATGTATCTGTGATGTGATGTGATGTAATGTATCTGTGATGTGATGGGATGTATCTGTGATGTGATGTAATGTGATGTATCTGTGATGTAATGTGATGTGATGTATCTGTGATGTGATGTGATGTATCTGTGATGTGATGTGATGTGATGTAATGTGATGTATCTGTGATGTGTGATGTAATGTATCTGTGATGTGATGTGATGTATCTGTGATGTGATGTGACGTATCTGTGATGTAATTGATGTGATGTATCTGATGTAATGTGATTGTGATGTATCTATGATGTGATGTCATGTCATGTAATGTGATGTAATGTATCTGTGATGTGTGATGTGATGTGATGTATCTGTGATGTAATGTATGTGATGTAATGTAATGTATCTGGATGTGATGTATCTGTGATGTGATGTAATGTATCTGTGATGTGATGTATCTGTGATGTAATGTGATGTGATGTATCTGTGGTGGGATGTGATGTGATGTGATGTATCTGTGATATGATGTGATGTGATGTAATGTATCTGTGATGTAATGTGATGAGATGTGATGTGATGTAATGTATCTGTGATGTGATATATCTGTGATGTGATATATCTGTGATGTGATGTGATGTAATGTATCTGTGATGTGATGTAATGTGATGTGATGAGATGTGATGTGATGTATCTGTGATGTGATGTATCTGTGATGTGATGTGATGTATCTGTGATGTAATGTATCTGTGATGTAAGGTGATGTATGTATCTGTGATGTAATGTGATGTGATGTAATGTATCTGTGATGTGATGGGATGTATCTGTGATGTGATGTAATGTGATGTATCTGTGATGTAATGTGATGTGATGTATCTGTGATGTGATGTGATGTATCTGTGATGTGATGTTCTGTGATGTGATGTGACGTATCTGTGATGTAATGTGATGTGATGTATCTGATGTAATGTGATTAATGTATCTATGATGTGATGTCATGTCATGTAATGTGATAATGTGATGTGATGTAATGTATCTGTGATGTGTGATGTGATGTGATGTATCTGTGATGTGATGTGATGTAATGTAATGTGATGTAATGTAATGTATCTGTGATGTGATGTAATGTGATGTAATGTGATGTGATGTATGTATCTGTGATGTGTGATGTGATGTGATGTATCTGTGATGTG
The DNA here is from genome assembly GCA_012861695.1 of Trematomus loennbergii. Taxonomy (NCBI): domain Eukaryota; kingdom Metazoa; phylum Chordata; class Actinopteri; order Perciformes; family Nototheniidae; genus Trematomus; species Trematomus loennbergii. The sequence goes on from JAAOOA010001604.1 coordinate 44,724, forward strand.
ATGTAGCTGTTGATGTGATGTAATGTATCTGTGATGTGATGTATCTGTGATGTGATGTGATGTATCTGTGATGTAATGTGATGTGATGTACTGTGATGTGATGTATCTGTGATGTAATGTGATGTGATGTACTGTGATGTGATGTATCTGTGATGTAATTGATGTGATGTACTGTGATGTGATGTATCTGTGATGTGATGTGTATGTACTGTGATGTGATGTATCTGTGATGTGATGTATCTGTGATGTGATGTGATGTATCTGTGATGTAATGTGA
>JAAOOA010001604.1:50000-104834 GCA_012861695.1 Trematomus loennbergii
AAACCAACACACACACACACTTACAGAGAGACACACACACACACACTCAGTAGATTAATATGATGACAGAAGAAGACAAAGGCTGAGAGTGAATGAGGAGGAGACGCTCGTGTGAACTGTGTTTAATCTGCAGAGTGGGTGGTCCCACACACACACACTCTGTATTGTGAGATGAGGGTGGGCTGCAGACTGTTTGATCAGACTGAAGTAGCTGCTATTCATGTCTCTGTGCAGGAATGTGTGTGTGTGTGTGTGTGTGTGTGTGTGTGTGTGTGTGTGTGTGTGTTGTGTGTGTGTGTGTGTGGCAGCTGCTCATTGATCACAGACAGGGCGCTCTGACCTCTGACCCTTTATTAAAACAAATTTTTTAAAAATCCTATTTTGGTGCTCTTATTTTGGTAGTCTTGTTTTGGTGCTCTTATTTTGGTGCTCTTATTTTGGTAGTCTTATTTTGGTGCTCTTATTTGGTAGTCTTGTTTTGTGCTCTTATTTTGGTGCTCTTATTTTGGTAGTCTTATTTTGGTGCTCTTATTTTGGTGCTCTTATTTTGGAAGTCTTATTTTGGTGCTCTTATTTTGGTAGTCTTGTTCTGGTGCTCTTTTTGGTAGTCTTGTTCTGGTGCTCTTATTTTGGTAGTCTTGTTCTATAAGTTGTATTATCATTAAAATGTGTTATCATTAATAATATATGTTATTATGAATGATACAAATAATATATATAGATATTGTATCTGTTAGAGTATTTAAACTTTAAACATTTGACTGGTTTTATTTCTGTTAAATTCAGCCCTCAGAATATCACAGTTCTTCAGTAGAGCTGCACCGCCCCCTGCTGCCGCTCTCTGCACACACACTGCACCACACACTGCACATGCACACACTCTGCACACATACACACACACTCTGCACACACACACTGCACACACTCTGAACACACACACACTCTGAACCCACACTCACACACTCTGTTATACGACGTGTCTCATAGTATCGTTGTAATAATGAGCCGCAGTAGTACCTGAAGTATTAATAGTATTATTACCTGTGTACATGTCCACCAGAGAGTCCCTGAGATCTGCACTGGGCGTCCATGATGGTGAGGTCACCTCAGTGCTGAGAGAACACACACACACACACACACACACACACACACACACCACACACACACACACACACACACACACACACACACACACACACACACACACACACACACACACACACACACACACACACACACACACACACACATCTTTACCACAGTGTGACAGATTACCCAGCATGCCTCGCTGCAGAGCCTCCTGTTAATATTATATATATAAATATAATATATATATAAATATATATTATATATTATATATATATATTATATATGTATAAACAAACTCCTCAGCCCCCTGGACACCACCTCTCAGTCTACAAATGCAGATGTTTTCTCAAAAAATGTCAAAGCAAAATAGACAACATCTACAGCAGCTTGACCACCACACCTGCCCCCCATTATCCTGCCAACCCCTGTCCCCCCTACCGACCTCTCTGATTACCTCACAGGGATGAAAACTGCCACCTGCACCCTGGATCCCATCCAGCTTTGCCAAGGCCTGACTTCCTGCTCTCTCTTCACTCATCACTACAACACTCACCTCCTCCCTGTCCTCTGGCATCGTCCCACCATCCCTCAAAATAGCTGCTATCACCCCTATTCTGAAAAAACCCGGACTCAACCCTGACAACCCTAATAACTTCAGACCAATCTGGAACCTACCCTTTCTGTCCAAGCATCACCTCTCCACCAATAACCTCCTCACCCGTCTTGAAACCACCTTCAACATCACGCACTGCCCTCTCTTGGTTCACATCATACCTCTGACAGAAACCAGTTCATCTGCATCAATAACTGCAAAACCCCAACGCTCCTCTCCCCAAGGTTCAGTTCTCGGCCCTCTCTTCATCCTCTACCTGCTTCCCCTTGGTCACTTAATCCACCGTCATGGACTTCAATTCCACTGCTTTGCCGACGACATCCAGCTCCTCCTATCCACCAAGTCCATCTCCGCTGCTACCCACTCATCCTGACAAACTGCATCACTGAAATCACATCAACTCAACTTCCTCAAACTCAACTGCGATAAATCAGAAATAATCATCATTTGACCTAAAAAGCTCACCACATCTTTCCATAACTTCACCCTCAACATAGACGGCTTCCAGTCCGAACCTCCCCTCACATCCGGAACCTAGGCATCATATTTGACCAAACCCTCTCCTTCAACAAATACATCAAACAGATCACAGAGACAGACTTCTTCCACCTCAAAAACATTGCCCGTCTACGTCCACCCCTCTCCCCCACTGCCAGAAACCCTCATCCACGCCTTCATCACCTCCCGTCTAGACTACAGCTACAGCCTCCTCTATGGTTCACCAAAATAAATCATCAACAAACTTCAATACATCCAGAACTCCGCCGCCCGTCTACTCACCCACACCCGAATCCGTGACCACATCACACCCGTCCTCATCAAGCTCCCATCCCCCAGATAATCCAGTACAAAATCCTCCTGATGATGTACAAAGCCCCCCATAACCTGCCCCCCGGACCAACCTCAAGTCCTGGGGCGGCAGAGCCTTCTCCGTTGCTGCACCCCCCCTGGAACTCACTACCCAATCCATCAGAGACTCTTCCTCCCCCCGCATTCAAAACATCACTCAAAACCCACCTGTTCAACACTGCATTCAACCACTGACCCCCCCCCTATTTTCGTTTTTGTTTATCTGTTCTTGTATTTCTTTCTTTCTTTTTTTTTTTTTTTATTCTCTGTCGAAGTGTCTTTGAGTTTCTAGAAAAGCGCTATACAAGTCTCATGTATTATTAATATTATATATATATATATGTATTATTAGTATTATATATAATATATATATATATATAATATTAATAATACATATATATATGTATTATTAATATTATTATATAATATATGTATTATTAATATTATATATATATATATATAATATTTATATAATAATACATATATATATATGTATTATTAGTATTATATATATATATATTATATTAATAATACATATATGTATTATTAATATTATATATATATATATATATGTATTATTAATATTATATATATATATATATTATTTAATAATATATATATATATATATGTATTATTAATATTCATATCTTACGGTATATTGTTCTGTAGAGTTAATATCTTCCTTCGTGCTCGCTGCAGAGCCTCCTGAGCGTCGGCAGCTCTGCCGGACGCCATCAGCTCACCTGAGCACACCTGAGGGCTCCACGGCAACACACACACTACACTGACAGCTGATTGGCAGCCAAGGTTAATCTTTAATGAGGGGTCAGGTGACTCAGGAGCAGCTGTCAGCCTCTCAGTGAGGTAGATATAATATATTCAAAACCCTGAGAAGAGTCCCAATTTTTTATTTTTTGAGATTTTTGACTTTTTGGGAGCATGAACTTGGACCATGAACTGGGATCACATGAGACCACCAGCAGTGACATCACAGGATGGAGCGAGGCCCTGATTGGCTGACGGCTCACTGGCTGGTTTCTGTAATAAAGCAGATGCAGTGACAGCTTGTTTTATTCTTTATTGATGATTTAAAGTATTTATTAAAGCGTCTTCAGGTGTCCTCCTGTCCTCCCGTCCCCTGCTCGTCTCTCAGCAGGGAGTCCAGCAGCTGCAGGTCCACGCGGTGCTTCATCACGAAGCGTCCGTTCAGGTGGAAGACGGGAATATCCAGAGCGTAGCGCTGCCTCAGACAGCGTTCTGAGGGAGGGAGATATCCACCTGCTGCAGGACAAACTGCACACACACATTTATCACTTTATATATCTATATTATATTATATTATAACATCGGATGGAGACTCACTCTGTGTCTGAGAGGCTCCAGCTGCTCTTTAGCTTCGTCACACAGAGGACACGGATCCTGTGGAAAAATCAACAAACGTCTTTATTATGGAAAATTGAAGACTGTAAAACTGATGTAATTTATAATATGTGGAAAAATAAATCAACAAACTTAAATCGTCTTTAAACTACAACACTTCCTCTTAACTTCAAATAAAAGCACTATATCTTGTAACTTAATGACGGTCTGTAGTGAACAGAGTTAGAGTGGGTAAAGAGAGAACAGTCTGGAGATACGAGGTTTCATTACCTTAGTGAACAGAGTTAGAGTGGGTAAAGAGAGAACAGTCTGGAGATACGAGGTTTCATCCTTAGTGAACAGAGTGGGTAAAGAGAGAACAGTCTGGAGATACGAGGTTTCATTACCTTAGAGAACAGAGTGGGTAGAGAGAGAACAGTCTGGAGATACGAGGTTTCATTACCTTAGTGAACAGAGTTAGAGTGGGTAAAGAGAGAACAGTCTGGAGATACGAGGTTTCATTACCTTAGTGAACAGAGTTAGAGTGGGTAAAGAGAGAACAGTCTGGAGATACGAGGTTTCATTACCTTAGTGAACAGAGTGGGTAAAGAGAGAACAGTCTGGAGATACGAGGTTTCATTACCTTAGTGAACAGAGTTAGAGTGGGTAAAGAGAGAACAGTCTGGAGATACGAGGTTTCATTACCTTAGAGAACAGAGTGGATAAAGAGAGAACAGTCTGGAGATACGAGGTTTCATTACCTTAGAGAACAGAGTGGGTAAAGAGAGAACAGTCTGGAGATACGAGGTTTCATTACCTTAGAGAACAGAGTGGGTAAAGAGAGAACAGTCTGGAGATACGAGGTTTCATTACCTTAGAGAACAGAGTGGGTAAAGAGAGAACAGTCTGGAGATACGAGGTTTCATTACCTAGTGAACAGAGTGGGTAAAGAGAGAACAGTCTGGAGATACGAGGTTCATTACCTTAGAGAACAGAGTGGGTAAAGAGAGAACAGTCTGGAGATACGAGGTTTCATTACCTTAGTGAACAGAGTGGGTAAAGAGAGAACAGTCTGGAGATACAAGGTTTCATTACCTTAGTGAACAGAGTGGGTAAAGAGAGAACAGTCTGGAGATACGAGGTTTCATTACCTTAGAGAACAGAGTTAGAGTGGGTAAAGAGAGAACAGTCTGGAGATACGAGGTTTCATTACCTTAGTGAACAGAGTGGGTAAAGAGAGAACAGTCTGGAGATACGAGGTTTCATTACCTTAGAGAACAGAGTGGGTAAAGAGAGAACAGTCTGGAGATACGAGGTTTCATTACCTAATGGCGCGTTTCCACTGCAGCGCGGAGCCCGTTTAAGAGAGCTGTGACGTCAGCGGCCCGTCTTTGGTTGCGTTTCCACTTGGGCTAGTACCGGCTAGCGGGTCCTAATTCACAGTTTTTCCCCATAAAATCGTGGTTCTAGGGCCAGGAACAACCGGGCTGAGTCGGGCTGAGTATGCTAAACTAGAGAGAGAATCGCTGGTAAGGGGGCTACAACTACAACAAGATGGACATATTTGACCGTGATTTAATTGTAATACACGTTTCAAAATGATGCCGAAGTAACAACATACTGATACCGGTTAGTAAAAACCATGAATTAATGCTTTGACAAGTCTGCAGACAGACGGCAGGCGAAAAACCTTTTAAAATGGTGTTTTCTAAATGGAGATTGGCTAAGCTAACGCAGTATATGCTCCGACCGTCCACACTCACAACAACGGCCTATACAGACATAAATAAACCAGCGACTGTATTCACCATGACACAGACAGTCTGTGGTTTGTACTTGTTTAACTTTTGTCTAGTTTCTGAACAGATATGAGGAGCTGTGAGCTCTGAGTGCTAACAGCTAACGGCTGTGTTGTTTTTCTGGGGTTCTCATTGAAGATGACGTCACGGCTCCGCCTACACTGCGTTACTATAGATACTACCCCAGTTCCTAAACTGTAATGGAAATGCGCCATAAAGTGAGCCAGTCCTAACGAGGCCTAGCCATACGAGCGAGGCCGAGTAGTGGAAATGCGCCATTAGAGAACAGAGTGAGTAAAGAGAGAACAGTCTGGAGATACAAGGTTTCATTACCTTAGAGAACAGAGTGGGTAAAGAGAGAACAGTCTGGAGATACAAGGTTTCATTACCTTAGAGAACAGAGTGGGTAAAGAGAGAACAGTCTGGAGATACAAGGTTTCATTACCTTAGAGCAGTGGTTCCCAAACGTTTTGTGCCCAAGGCACCAAAGGACAAGTAAAAATCTCAAGGCACACCTATTGTGCAAAATAGCCCTTATAAACACCTGTTATCACTCGTATCATGTAAAATATCTGTAAATGTGCATAATTATTTACTAATGCCAAATGAAATGTGACAAAGACAACTATATTACTCATGAAATATTTATTAACGAAATATTTCAGAAATTAATTTGAAACTTTATCAAATTAGTCTTCATCAAAGCAGCAACACATTGCACAGCCTGATTCAGCACCTCAGTCAACTCCGGGGGCATGGTTTTGGCAACTAATGCCTCTCTATGCAAAATGCAGTGGTTGTCACGATATGTGGGTTTTGTGCTCTCACCTTAGCAATAAATCCTTTCACTCTCCCCGTCATGCTTGACGCACCATCTGTGCAAAGACTGACGCACATATTCCAGGTCAGACTGTTCTCTTTTAAATAGTTATTAGTTACCCTGAATATTTCTTCTCCCGTAGTATGGCTTTCCATTTCTTTGCAGAAGAAAAACGTCTCTTTGATAGAGTCAGCATCAACATATCTGACGTTAGCCAGAAGTTGGGCAGCCCCACTTATGTCAGTAGATTTGTCTATTTGTAGGGAAAATCTGCCGCTCGCCTGCAGTGCCATAAGACAGGTAACTTTCATGATACTGTCTGCTGACAGTTTTTTTCCTTTTCTTTCGGTGGTGGGTTTTCGGCAGTCTCTGCGCTGGTGGTTGGTGGTTTGCTCCGCACAAGAAAGCCCTCCATTTTCCCTCTTGCGTGTTTCTCTGTTTTAATGTTGTCCTTCAGCCTTCGATGTGTCACGGTCTTATAATTCCCACCTGCAACTGCGTTAACAGCGAAATATGGGGTTCTGTGAGGATTTTTTTTAAATAATTGTTTTTAGGTATAGAGTTTGCCTCTGTATTATGAAATGAGTGCATACAAAGTATTTCGCTGTTAACGCAGTTGCAGGTGGGAATTATAAGACCGTGACACATCGAAGGCTGAAGGACAACATTAAAACAGAGAAACACGCAAGAGGGAAAATGGAGCGCTTTCTTGTGCGGAGCAAACCACCAACCACCAGTGCAGAGACTGCCGACAACCCACCACCGAAAGAAAAGAGGAAAAAACTGTCAGCAGACAGTATCATGAAAGTTACCTGTCTTATGGCACTGCAGGCGAGCGGCAGATTTTCCCTACAAATAGACGAATCTACTGACATAAGTGGGGCTGCCCAACTTCTGGCAAACGTCAGATATGTTGATGCTGACTCTATCAAAGAGACGTTTTTCTTTTGCAAAGAAATGGAAAGCCATACTACGGGAGAAGAAATATTCAGGGTAACTAATAACTATTTAACACTAGAACCGCCAACGGGTAAATTTTACCCGCAGCTGTTTTTTGATTGTATGTAACTTTTTTTCAATAAAATATTAAAGTCTCCCAGTCCGTGACTTTTCCTGAAAGTGTGTTATGTAGCACCCTCTGTTGTTAAAAATGGTCAATATGAAGTCAGATTGAAAAAATCGCCCAAAAATGTGCCATTTATACCTATATCCGCCAGCGGGTAATATTTACCTCATAGAAAATGCAGCGTAAACATGACGTGTTGCTATAGCAACGCCTTTTGTCTACTGCGGTTCCTTATAGATAGAGAGATAGATTGAGAGAGAGAGGTAGATAGATAGATATATATATTGATAGATAGATAGAGAGAGAGAGAGATAGATAGAGAGATAGACAGATATATAGTTATAGATAGTGTAACATCTTGGCGAATACAAGATCTTGGATGACTGAGCTCACGTTGAGGACGTAATGCATGTGTGCAGGTTACGTGCCAGCTGAATAAAGATGGACACTCGGAATGAGAGAAGTAGTCCGCGTCGTCTGTTTATGTAGACAATTATATGTCCATAGAACAGAACATTACAGATAGATCGATAGATAGATAGATAGAGAGAGATAGAGAGAGATTTGTACCTAAACAAAACACAAGTCTAACACCAAGTGTTTAAATCAGCACTGGTAGCGATATTTTATACTTCATGCTATCTGCACAAACTATATAATGAAAAGCTGAGAGTCCACAGATTCTATTGGTATAAGTTTCATCCCTGTGCGATCAAAACTCACTGTTCTGCATGATAAATAAAAGAACATTGTACCTTGAAAATCAATAGCGGGTAAATGTTACCCGTTGGCGGTTTTAGGTATACAGCGACCTCGGCGGTTCTAGTGTTAAAAGAGAACAGTCTGACCTGGAATATGTGCGTCAGTCTTTGCACAGATGGTGCGGCAAGCATGACGGGGAGAGTGAAAGGATTTATTGCTAAGGTGAGAGCACAAAACCCACATATCGTGACAAACCACTGCATTTTGCATAGAGAGGCATTAGTTGCCAAAACCATGCCCCCGGAGTTGACTGAGGTGCTGAATCAGGCTGTGCAGATGGTGAATTACATCAAATCAAGGCCCCTGAAATCTCGCCTCTTCTCCCAGCTGTGCGCCGAGATGGGAGCCGACCACCAAAGCCTGATCCTCCACAATTTTTTATTTTGTGACCTGTCTGGTTTAAATGAGTGTGTTGCTGCTTTGATGAAGCCTAATTTGATAAAGTTTCAAATTAATTTCTGAAATATTTCGTTAATAAATATTTCATGAGTAATATAGTTGTCTTTGTCACATTTTATTTAGCATTAGTAAATAATTATGCACATTTACAGATATTTTACATGATATGAGTGATAACACGTGTTATAAGGCCCTGACACACCAGGCAGTCACCAGAGAACTCGCCGACACCCGACACCGACAGTTCCATCGACGAGTTCTCCTGCGTATTGGCCGTGTGTCGCACTGGAAATCACCGCAAAGACTTCAGCCGAGCACGTACGAACTGCGCATGCGTGAGTGGCAATAACTCTCCTTACCAGCAGTAGTGTGTATTCGTCATTCAAAATAGGCAACAACCGGAAGACAGAGAAGAAGAACAGACTGATATAAACAAACAAATAGCGGGTGCCGTTCCATTTTCACTCTCGTCCATCGAAAACATGTTTTAGAATATAAAAATACATGAATGATGAAATGAGCACATAAAGTGCAGACATACTATAAAATCACAGTTAATAGACCTGCATCTGATGATTGCAGTGTTCTGGCGGGTGTGTAGTTTATTGAGTCAGCAATGTAGTAATGGCCACTTCTTGCTAAATTTACGATGAGATGAAAAACCGGACTTGACCAAACAAATCACGGAGCTCTCAGCAGAGGACAGCCGGGGACGCTCCCGCCGATATCAGAGATGTCCCTGCTATGTGTGGGAGGTAAGAGAGGACATTTAAGGGCTATGTTTGATGTCTTGAAGTATCACCTGCTGGTGTTTAGCTGCTGTCCTGTGCCTTAAATCGTTTGTTTACGTCCCTCACTTCCGTTTCGCTTCTCATTTGCTAGCTGAACAGCTGATCAGAGTGGTTTCTTGGCCCGATAGCTTGTGTCCGACCCGGCCGATTCAACATGTTGAATCGGCCGGGTGTCGACCGTGAAAGGCCAAATAAGGCGTGTCACGGCCGAGGGTTCGGGACACACCAAATTGACTTTGGGCGACAAGGAACCCGTTTTCGCCCAACAACGCAAGACGGCCGATATCGGCCTGGTGTGTAGGGGCCTTAAGGGCTATTTTGCACAATAGGTGTGCCTTGAGATTTTTACTTGTCCTTTGGTGTGCCTTGGGCACAAAAAGTTTGGGAACCACTGCCTTAGAGAACAGAGTGGGTAAAGAGAGAACAATCTGGAGATACGAGGTTTCATTACCTTAGTGAACAGAGTCAGAGTGGGTAAAGAGGAAAAGAGTCTGGAGATACGAGGTTTCATTACCTTAGTGAACAGAGTCAGAGTGGGTAAAGAGGAAAAGAGTCTGGAGATACGAGGTTTCATTACCTTAGTGTATAGAGTCAGAGTGGGTAAAGAGGAAAAGAGTCTGGAGATACGAGGTTTCAGAGCGACGTGGCCCCTCAGCAGAAACATGATCTGAGGACAGAAACAGAAATTCACTGACCTGTCGACCAATCACAGAGCAGGGCGAAGTCCTCTGAGCGCAGCGACCAATCAAATGTGAGGACATTCTCCGGCAGATTCAAGCAGTTTTTGAGGTGTTTGAGGAGGCTTTCAAAGATTCACTTTTAAATGATGGATATGTTGTTTACCCGGCTCAGAAGAGATAAATAACAACAATAAACAACAGACTACATCAATTAAAAACATTTTTAAGTAAATATATTTAAACCATGTTTACTCATAACCTCATAAACTCATTAAAAACATCACAGATAAACAGAAAAGCTATTGACGTTAGCTGTTAGCTGTTAGCCTATTAGCTGTCAGCCTGTTGGCTGTTAGCTGTCAGCCTGTTAGCTGTTAGCTGTCAGCCTGTTAGCTGTTAGCTGTTAGCCTGTTAGCTGTCAGCCTGTTGGCTGTTAGCTGTCAGCCTGTTAGCTCTCAGCCTGTTAGCTCTCAGCCTGTTAGCTCTCAGCCTGTTATCTGTAAACTGTCAGCCTGTTAGATTTTAGCCTGTTAGCTGTTAGCCTGTTGGCTGTTAGCTGTTAGCTCCCCCCTGTCTGCCCTCTGAACTCACCCTCTCTCCCGGCTCCGCTTCTCTCTCCCTCCTCTCTCCCGGCTCCGCTTCTCCCTCCCTCCTCTCTCTTCTCTCTCTCTATTCTCTCAGTTTCGGTCGGTTTGATGAAAGTTTGGAGCTAACAGATGAACTTATTTTTCTTCTTCTACTGCTGCTGCAGATTCCTCTTCTTCGGTGGTGTTACGGAATGTAGCGCTAGCGTCATGCTGTGGCTGGAGGAGGAACAGCGTCTCATTCTGATCAGTAATTAATTAATCAAATAATAAAAACAGTAACTTAAAGGTCCCATGTCATGGCCATTTCAACTGATCATAATTCCATTGTTGAGGTCTACTAAAATAAATGTATATTGTGCAATGTTCCAAACTCACATTGGTTTCTCATACAGCATCTCTGTATAGTATGTGTATTCACTCTCTGTCCTAAACGGCTTGTTGGAGCTCCTGCCCCCCCCCCCCTCCCTGTGAGCCCAGTGGCCGTCTGCGAGACACAGCGAAACCTAGCCCGAAACACACACACACCCGCAGCCTGGCTGGGAGTTTGTGTGTGTGCCCAGGCTGAGTTCCGCGGTGTCTCGCCGACCCCACACCAGTGAGCCAGCTCACAGTGTCCGCTCCTCGCAGCCACGAGCCTCGCAACGTCCCGCCGAGTGTGTGTGTGTGAGGAAGTCCGCGGATTGGTCCAAACGTAACGGCTCCGCAGACGTAACGTAACGGCTCCGCAGATTGGTCCATTTGGACCACGTCACCATACCCGAAATACGTCACTATACCCAAGAAGTAAACAATGGAAAAAGAGAAATCTCCAACGAGGCGTTCTGGGGCAGCATAGACAGCTCTTCTCTGTGTTAGAGTTTTACTCGCTACAGGGTGAACTTTGAGGGTTTGTGACTCTGCAGACCGTTCACATGCAGAAGCTACAGAACACAAGGGGACGGGTCAGAACCAGAAAAGCATGACATGGGACCTTTAAGATTAATTATAACAAAGAACTATAAAGTAATTACAGTCATATTATCCAGATAATAAATATAACTGTATTAAGTATCAAAGATGTAGGATATGTTCATTTAAATGACCTTCATTTTATTTTGTTAATGATACTAAAAACGCATTTTCTAAATAAAACAGATTTGTTTTGTTTACAATTTTAATTTCACACTTAAACATTTAAACTGTGCAAAGAATGAAATAACCAGAAGGAGCCTGAGCCACAGAGGAGCTCATACTGGGACCTCATACTGGGAATCATACTGGGACCTCATACTGGGACCTCATACTGGGAATCATACTGGGACCTCATACTGGGAATCATACTGGGACCTCATACTATCATACTGGGACCTCATACTGGGAATCATACTGGGAATCATACTGGGACCTCATACTATCATACTGGGACCTCATACTATCATACTAGGACCTCATACTGGGAATCATACTGGGACCTCATACTGGGACCTCATACTATCATACTGGGACCTCATACTGGGAATCATACTGGGACCTCATACTATCATACTGGGACCTCATACTGGAAATCATACTGGGACCTCATACTATCATACTGGGACCTCATACTGGGACCTCATACTATCATACTGGGACCTCACACTATCATACTGGGACCTCATACTGGGACCTCATACTATCATACTGGGACCTCATACTATCATACTAGGACCTCATACTGGGAATCATACTGGGACCTCATACTGGGACCTCATACTGGGAATCATACTGGGACCTCATACTATCATACTGGGACCTCATACTATCATACTGGGACCTCGTACTGGGACCTCATACTGGGAGCTCATACTATCATACTGGGACCTCATATCATACTATCATACTGGGACCTCATACTATCATACTGGGACCTCGTACTGGGACCTCATACTGGGACCTCATACTGGGAGCTCATACTATCATACTGGGACCTCATACTATCATACTGGGACCTCGTACTGGGACCTCATACTGGGAGCTCATACTATCATACTGGGACCTCATACTATCATACTGGGTCCTCATACTGGGACCTCATACTGGGACCTCATACTGGGACCTCATACTATCATACTGGGAGCTCATACTGGGACCTCATACTATCATACTGGGAGCTCATACTGGGAGCTCATACTGGGACCTCATACTATCATACTGGGAGCTCATACTGGGAGCTCATACTGGGAGCTGGTGGGAGTTCACACCACCAACAGAGAGCTGGTTTCCTGCCAGTGAACAGGAAGAGCCTCATCATCTTCACTGGTATCTTGTAATGGAAAAGTTTCTCTTCTGGTTTTCAGAGCTCCTCTGTGGCTGCAGAGGATTTCCCAGCATGCCTTGGTAAACAGGTAATAAACAGGAAGTAAAGCTTGATGCACGGCATCAGTAACGAGCAGCAACAACGTCCGGCGGCCATGTTGGCTCTGGTGATATCACCATGGTGATGTCATAGCAACACTGATCCATTCACACACACACACACACACACACACAGACACACACACACACTTCTGTAGTCCATCAGCCAATCAGAATAAGACCTGTAGTCCATCAGCCAATCAGAATAAGACCCGCCTTCTGGTCTCTGTAAAGTCCTCCCTGATTGGCTGCTTCCTGTCCGGCTCTTCTTCTTCCCTTCTGTCGGCGACGAGCCTGCTCCATCATCTTTGATCCTTCCCATGATCCTTTGCTCTACTGGGTGAACAGGTCAGCTGATCTCAGACCAGCAAGGTCACATGGTCACGGGTCAGGGAGGTCAGAGGTATCCACGGTAACCTGCGTCCACCAATCAACAAAGGCTTTCATTAGAGACAGAGCATGGTGTCGCCCCCTGCAGGACCAACAGATCCGGGTGTGTTTGTCTCACCTTGATGAAGATGCTGTCTCACCTTGATGAAGATGCTGTCTGTTTGTCTCACCTTGATGAAGATGCTGTCTCACCTTGATGAAGATGCTGTCTGTTTGTCTCACCTTGATGAAGATGCTGTCTCACCTTGATGAAGATGCTGTCTGTTTGTCTCACCTTGATGAAGATGGTGTCTGTTTGTCTCACCTTGATGAAGATGGTGTCGTCTTTGATGTAGCTGCCTGTCTCCAGGACGCTCTGAGACACAAACAGAGGACATCCGGACGCAATGTTCATCTCTGCTGCCGGACGCCTGAAGCTGCTGCTGTTGGGGTCCGGCTTAAAGGCATCGCCCAGGTGCTTCCTGGCTGGACCCTGGTCCATCAGCATCAGGGTCACCTGCAGACAGACAGGTGAGAGACAGACAGGATCAGTAGAGGGTCAGTTGTCAGTAGAGGGTCAGCAGAGGGTCAGTTGAGTGTCAGTTGTCAGTAGAGGGTCAGTAGATGGTCAGCAGAGGGTCAGCAGAGGGTCAGTAGAGGGTCAGCAGAGGGTCAATTGTCAGTAGAGGGTCAGCAGAGGGTCAGTAGAGGGTCAGTAGAGGGTCAGCAGCAGTGGTGTTTTCTCCTGGAGGCCAAGGGAAGCCAGGCTTCCCCTGTTTTTTTCGGATTGTAGTTATAATTTTAATAAATAAATAAAAACTCTTCGTTTAGTTTCGGTCATTATTCTTTGCTGTGTGTTGCTGCCGGCCCATCTCTCCCCCATTCTCATTGAGTATTTTACAAAGAGGGAAACAGCGCCCCTCTAGATGTTATGGTAAAACAGTAGATTGCACTCACTGTTGCGAGAGGAGGCCAGCCGAAATTGGCTTCCCTTGGTGAAAGAAAATGGAGGGATTGACCAATCAGACGAGGCTCACGTCATGCCCTTGCTAACCTGTGATTGGTCAGGGCCATGCCAAGGGAAGCCAGAGGCGGCTGGCTTCCCTTGCCTCACAATCCAATCAAATCGCATCAACTTAGTGATGCAGTGACGCGTCCTAAAACCCGGAAGTAAGCTGCGCTCGGGTTCCCTTCCCTCCACAAAAAAGAAATGGGATTTCTCCATAGGATTTTGGAAAATAGCTGGAAATAAGGTCTGTGGAAAACGAACCTGTTAGATAAATGCATGTTTTGTTCAGCCGGATAAAATCCACATGTCTACCCTACTTTTATAATTTTCTAATCATAAATCTAATCGATAGATAGATAGCGTCACTGCACCACTCTCACCGCCGTTAGAAAGTAGCAAGCAACTGAAGCAAGTGCAATTATGGAGGGTGGAGATTTGGAGTATTTAATCAAAAAAATAATTGTACTAAACTTCCGCTACAGCAGCAACTAAAAATTAAATCTGATGACAGGCCGATGCCCAAACTGGAGCTGTGTACAGCGAGGAAAAAAGGAGCGAATCGGACGTAAAACGTTAAAGGTCTCCTGATTTAGTTTGTGAATGAATGCTTATTACAGTTTCGGTTGGAGAGTGCGTGCGGACCTGTCGGTTAGATCAGGGGTTCCCAACCCCCGGTGTTACTGCCGGGCAGCGAAATAGCTGTGAGTTTATCGTAATATTTGCAGAATTATAAATATATAAAAATATTTTATCATAATATTTTTTTCTAAAAGTGTTTAATTTTCGCACCTATGCCACCAGTCATATTATTTCATCCAGTAGCTAGTTAATCTTTCACCAGAAAACCGTCGAAAATGGCTTTTATGATGTTCCGAGGGATTCGGCGGCTCAGCCTAAGGTCTCAGCCTCTTGTGCGCCCGAGCATGTTACCGGTGCGCCAAGTAGGAAGAGGAGCGCACAGGAGAGAACCGTTTGATTGCAGACTGTTATGTTTATCTGGGGAAATGGTGGTGCATACATTATTTGAGATATATTTCAAACTCGGACTTCATTTTAAGGACATGTCGGCCAGGGGTGTAGAGCTATTTGTTTAAGCACCGGATTGGCAAAACAGGAGAGTAAACCAGTCTGCCTTGATCTATGAATTAATGTCCGGGACTCTCACAGTATCTGCTGCCCGCAGCTGTTTTATAGAAGGAAACCCTCCTTCACTTCATGAAATGGCTGCAGCATCAGGAGGCAGCGGGACGTATACTCCGCCTCTGAGAAGTGCAGCACCATCGCGTAAAGAGCTGTGCCTTTTTACGCACCGCATTCGCTGTGTTTAACTTCATCAGAACAGCTTAAGAGTGACTGCAGGCTGCTACGTGTTAACCACACACACCTCTACACACATCGAACTGCCCGATTACTCCCCCTTTTATTAGTTTTATGAAGGAGATGTCCAGTCAGTCACCAAGGCGCATGATGTGTGTGTGTATGTGCTTTGCTCAGCTCAGCTCTGTGTGTTCGGTGTGTTTGTGTCTGTCCGACACCGGCATTTGTTTTCAAATGTTTATGAACAGTAATTTACACACATATGGCTAACTCCATATATGCAGCTGTTCCCAAAATAAATGTGTTTAATCTTAATCTCGATGTAGTGCTAAATGCTGTCGGAGTGCACCGGAACGAACGACACTATCATAATATCTTCTGAAAACAAATGCCAGTGGCAGGCACGCACACACGCACGCACGCAAGCACGCACGCACGCACGGGTCAGCAGAGGGTCAGTAGAGGGTCAGTAGAGGTTCAGCAGAGGGTCAGTAGAGGGTCAGCAGAGGGTCAGTAGAGGGTCAGTAGAGGGTCAGTAGAGGGTCAGCAGAGGGTCAGTTGTCAGTACCTTCTGCTTGAAGGGCCAGGGCAGCAGAGCGTCGTACTCGCCCCTCATCACCACAAAGAACAGCGACAGGTGCGTCCCCTTCCCCATGCCGTCCCCGTTCAGGTACACTCGGGCGCACATCTTGTACCCAAAGTACCCGGTGTAGAATGGCTGCGAGTACAGAGACAGCGTCTTCGCTGCCACCGCTTCCTGTTTCCGTCTCTTGTAGTCGCGGATCTTCCAGATCAGAGTCCCGTTATAACTGGCCGTCTCCAGAACCTGGAACCGGAGATCCATGTCAGCCAACCGGACGTCGTGAACGCTCAGCATGTCGTCATGGCGATTCAGCTGTGTCTCCAGGGACGCTGCACAGAGGAGGACATTAATTATGTAAACATATAGTAGCTTAGACTCAAGTCTTCTACAACTAGTGCCCAGACTTTTGGAACTAGTGCCTAGACCTTTGGAACTAGTGCCCAGACTTTTGGAACTCGTGCCTAGACCTTTGGAACTAGTGCCCAGACCTTTGGAACTAGTGCCTAGACCTTTGGAACTAGTGCCTAGACTTTTGGAACTAGTACCCAGACCTTTGGAACTAGTGCCTAGACCTTTGGAACTAGTGCCCAGACCTTTGGAACTAGTGCCTAGACTTTTGGAACTAGTGCCCAGACCTTTGGAACTAGTGCCCAGACTTTTGGAACTAGTGCCCAGACCTTTGGAACTAGTACCTTTGGAACTAGTGCCTAGACCTTTGGAACTGGTGCCAAGACCTTTGGAACTAGTGCCCAGACTTTTGGAACTAATGCCCAGACTTTTGGAAATAATGCCCAGACCTTTGGAACTAGTGCCCAGACAAATAGGGTTGTCAAGTTAACGCGTTAATAACGCAAACATTTTTTAACGCCATTCATTATTTTAACGCCATTAACGCATGTGTATTTTTTGTCCTCGGCCGCCCCGTAGTTTCAGAGCGCATCGAGTTTAAAATACCATCTACAAGCTGATGCTGACAGCCCCGCTCCTGCCGCACGCTTGTGGCAGACCACACTTCCACGCTACCGGCAGGCCCGGACTGGCCATCGGGAGGACCGGGAGGGTGTGTGTATGTGTGGCGCGAGCGAGGCACACCTTACGTGTTGTTGTTGTTGTTAGCATCTGGTGCTAGCTAGCTGCGCTAACGGATATAAGGAGCTGTTTCAATGAAAACAGAGGAGCGACATTTCGCCGACAACTGCGCCGAGCACTTGACTTTATGCAGGTAGCCACACTCAGCACGGATAGTGCGCGCAACATGAATGCAGCGTCCAGGCAGCTCCCGTTCGAGCATATATGCCTTGAGCTGCACATTGCACATAGCACGCACACACACACACACACACACACACACACACACACACACACACACACACACACACAGTATTATTGTATGAGAGCGGTTCCAGGTTGAATTGAGGCGAATATTTGTAATGTTCAGAGGTTGTTGTTTAATATTCATGAGAATATTTGTCATTGTTCAAATGATATTAAACAAACATATAAAGCATATTTGTCCACTCATATGTTGATAAGAGTATCCCTCTAAGGTACATTTAGAACAGATAAAAAATGTGCGATTAATCGTGATTAACTATGGACAATCATGCGATTAATCGCGATTAAATATTTTAATCGACTGACAGCCCTAAAAAAAACATGTTCCCTTCTCCTATCATTCGGTATTCATGTTTTTTCTAATGATATGGATTAATAGTCCTGAGCATACAGTCCCCAGAGTGGGTGTTCTCACCCAGAGTGTGTGTTGTGACCCAGTGTGTGTGTTCTCACCCAGAGTGTGTGTTGTCACCCAGTGTGTGTGTTCTCACCCAGAGTGTGTGTTCTCACCCAGAGTGTGTGTTCTCACCCAGAGTGTGTGTTGTGACCCAGTGTGTGTGTTCTCACCCAGAGTGTGTGTTGTCACCCAGTGTGTGTGTTCTCACCCAGAGTGTGTGTTCTCACCCAGAGTGTGTGTTCTCACCCAGTGTGTGTGTGTTCTCACCCAGAGTGTGTGTTCTCACCCAGAGTGTGTGTTCTCACCCAGAGTGTGTGTTGTGGATCCAGTCCCGCTGCGTCCTCCTTGTTCTAGAGCGTTCAGTCTCGTCCGGACGTTCTCCAGGGTTCCTCTGATGTTCTCCACTTCCTCTCTGAGAACCCGAAAAGAACGCAGCTCCAGCTCCACCTCCAGAAGCTTCTCTGAGTGAGAACTCATCAGTTTCTAAAGGAGGAGAGAGTGTGAGAACCAACAGACAGGAAGTGATGATGATGGTCCACACCCAGTCTTTGATTCCCATTACAGCGGTCATTTTAAATCAGATAAAAATATATGACTAAGAGTGACCTGCATGGTGGCCAGCTTCTGCTCCATCTGCCGGTTCTTCTCTCGCAGCTCGTCCTGCTGGTTCTCCAGCTCCGACAGCCGACTGCTGAGAGCAGGAAGCACCTTGTACCTCTCCAGCAGATCCCCTTTAATGTCCTCCACCTGGAGACAGAATAGCGGTCAGGTAAACTCAGTCTCTCTGATGTGGGTTCCTCAGACCTCGGGATAAAGGTACCTTGTTCTCTAACGCCGAGTTCCTGCTGGCCATCATCCTCAGGTGTTCGGCTGCAGAGCTGGACTCGTGCTGCCTCAGGTCCTGGTTCAAACCCTGAAACACGGGGAACACATTAACTCTGCAGGGGTCTACCCTGAAACACGGGGAACACAGGGTTCCACCCTGAAACACAGGGAACACATTAACTATGCACTGTTCTACCCTGAAACACAGAGTACACATTAACACTGCAGTGTGTGTGGTTCTGGGTTACAGTGAGGTGTGTGGTTCTGGGTTACAGTGAGGTGTGTGGTTCTGGGTTACAGTGAGGTGTGTGGTTCTGGGTTACAGTGAGGTGTGTGGTTCTGGGTTACATTGAGGTGTGTGGTTCTGGGTTACAGAACCTCTGGAGGCGGGTCAGTTACCTTGAAGCTGCAGCCGTAACGCAGGAACTGACAGCTGACCTGAGCTTTGGGACAGTCGTGCTGGTGACTGGACAGCTGAACACAAAAAACATCAATCAGAACTTTCAAAACCATCATCAGAACCATCATCAGAACCTTCAGTACCATCATTCAGTAACATCATCCAGAACCATCATCAGAACCTTCAGTGCCATCATTCAGAACGATCAGTACCATCATTCAGAACCATCAATCAGAACCATCAGCAGTAAAACAGAGCCTCAGTACTGATGGAGGAGAACCGGGACAGTACCTCGCTGCGGGGCAGGGCGGATAACGAGCAGAGGTTCGGACACGGAACCAGGAACGCCGGACACACCGTCTCCTTGTGTTTCTGCAGACAGGACGTTTATTATCACCATCAGAACCAGACGGCTTCGTCAGACAGACAGGTTAGTGACAGACAGATACAGACAGAAGGTGTCAAACAGAAGGTGACAGACAGACAGGTTACAGACAGACAGGTGACAGACAGACAGGTGACAGACAGACAGACAGACAGACAGACAGACAGGTGACAGACAGACAGGTACCTGCAGCTCCGTCAGAGGCATCTTGCTGCTGCAGAACTCACAGCTGGTCTCTCTGTGTTTACACTTCCAGCTCAGGTGGTCGGGGATCTCCTTCCTCATCATCCTCTCCTTACACTGGCCCAGAGGACAGGGAACCTCGAAGAACAGACACACCGTCAGGTGCTCCTGAGAGGGAGACAGGTAGAGACAGGTGAGAGACAGGTAGAGACAGGTGAGAGACAGGTAGGGAGACAGGTGAAAAATCTGCTGTGGTGTCTGGAGGTGTGAACACAAACAATCTGTTGTCCCTTTTCCACCGAACCGGTTCTTAGCTGACCCCACTCGGATGCCCGGCAAGAACCAAGAACCAAGAACCAAGAACCAAGAACCAATACTTCACTCTACGGAGGGGGCGAGATTAACCTGAGATATAACAGTTAATGGGGAGTACGGCAAATACAAGTTGTAACAAGCAGTAGCGCTGAGCAAAGTGACTAGAAGGCAACCACACACTTTTTAAAGTCAGGCAACACTAACCAGGCTTCGTGTGATTCTATTTGTACCTTACTTTGACCATCCGTTCGCTGTTATTGATCATTGTGGAGAGCAGGCAGACGTTTTGTTTGTTATTATAGCAGCTATCGGATGGAATCAATACATGGGCTGCACAGGTTGTCATGTCCGACTATCACAAGTAGAATCATAATGAAAAATACGCCGGTAAAAAGTGCCTGTAGAAAACGGCTTATGCCAAAATAGGATAGCAACAAGTAGTCAATTTAGTCAGTTTAGCTTCGGTAGCTATGCTAACATCACCCATGTTATACCAGAGACACTTTCATAACAGCGTTGTGATGCCAAACAGCGTCAATTCATACTGACACACATTCACTTAAGGGGAACTGGGGATATGTATCAGCTGCTTGTGTGACAGTCAGACAGTGAAGAATTTACAGCGGCCACTGCCGTGTGAGTTAACGGGAGAATAAACTCCGGTGGACGAGCGGCACTGCAGCGGTCGGTAAATGCCGCTGAACCACATTAATAAACAATGAACCACAGCACTCTGGAGAACCCAAGGGAGAAGGACCAGGAGTGTTCCAGAGTTCTATATAATGTTCTCACGGGGATGTGCTGCAAGCTCAGCTGCTCCGGGCAGCCGCTGGCTGTTGAATGGTTCTGCTAAAGGGTTCTAAAGGGTTCTGCTGAAGGGGACCAGGAGTATTACATGTATTACAGAGTTCTAGTGTTCTCACAGGGATGTGCTGCAGGCTCAGCTGCTCCGGGCAGCCGCTGGCTTCACTGCGACAGAACACCTTCAGCGCCATGATCTCCCGATGGCAGCAAACGTCTCTGAAGATCTGAGACAAACAGAGCGTCAGAAACTGAACCATTAATGACCTTAACTCTTAATAAATAAAGAATAATTCATAATAAATACATAATAAATACATAATAAATAATTAATTTATAATAATTAATAAAAAGAAAGAATAATTCATAATAAATAAAGAATATAGAATATAGAAGTGCTCACCTTGTCTTTGTACAGCGGCTCTCTGTCTGCTGGACATGATGGGTTAGGGTGACTGCAGAGAACACAGAGTTACTGAAGACCCTGAACACACCTTTCATTATAATAATAAACAAATGCATAACAAAACATAAAAAGTAATAATGAAATCATAATAATAATAATAATAAAGAGAATAATAGTATTTATAATAATAATAATAATAACACTAGTATTAATGATAACAATAGTATTTATAATAACGTTTTATGACTCCCAGTACCTGAGCAGGTCGCTGATGCAGCTCTGGCAGAACCAATAATGATAATAAAGATAATAATAATATATATATAATATTTAGTACCTCAGTGGCCTGTACTCTGAATCCAGTTCAACAAATCAAATCAAGTTTTATTTATATAGCACATTTTTAAAACGATTTTTGGTCGAGCCAAAGTGCTGTACATATAATAATAAACAGCACAGTTTGTGCAGAATATCAGTATGAGAAAACGACACCCTCTGTCCTTTAGACCCTCACATCGTACAAGGAAAAACTTCCGGAGAAAAAACCCACAGACCCTGGATATCTCCGAGTTATCTTAACTAACCCTAACAAAGAGATCTCGCTAAGCGGTCCTACGACGCTGGTTATCAACTCGGTAACTCAAGCCAGGGTTTCTCTGTCCGGCTGAGAGCGCGTTCACATGAAAGGGGCGGGGCTAGCAACATTTGACCAATCACAAACATGGAGAAGCGTACTGACAGCGCAGCGTCATACTTCCTGAATGAAAAGTCAACTATAATATTAGACAATATGAAGAAGTTAAACTTTAAACATCCATGACTTAAACACTTTATCCAGGATCAAAGCCACATAGCTGCACCTGCAAGGTGAATACAGCTGGTAACAGAAAAAGCGTTTGAATGCGTACATTAACAGGTTTATGATATCACTGCCCCGTCCAAGACACGATCTGACTTTAATTACATTTGACTCGAGTCTTTCGTCAACTTAATGTGTTTTGCATGTGACACGTCAGCGTCTTCCCTGCATACGGCAGTTTAAACTGTATTTCCTTTATCCTGTAATATGACTTGATAGCTTTAAACTCCACACGCTGAGATCTGATTGGTCAGCAGGCAGTGCTTTCACTGAGTTGATCTCTTATCTGGAACCTGCTCCGGAGCAGGTTAGGTGTTCAGCATCAGTTACCATCGAGATCTACCCCGGTAAGAAGAGAACCAGAGTCGTAGGACCAGAAACCCAGAGTTAACCCTGAAGTTACCTCTCTAACCCAGAGTTAACCTGAAGTTACCTCTCTAACTCAGAGTTAACCTGAAGTTACCTCTCTAACCCAGAGTTAACCCTGAAGTTACCTCTCTAACCCAGAGTTAACCTGAAGTTACCTCTCTAACCCAGAGTTAACCCTGAAGTTACCTCTCTAACCCAGAGTTAACCTGAAGTTACTTCTCTAACCCAGAGTTAACCTGACGTTACCTCTCTAACTCAGAGTTAACCTGAAGTTACCTCTCTAACCCAGAGTTAACCTGAAGTTACTTCTCTAACCCAGAGTTAACCTGACGTTACCTCTCTAACCCAGAGTTAACCTGAAGTTACCTCTCTAACTCAGAGTTAACCTGAAGTTACCTCTCTAACCCAGAGTTAACCCTGAAGTTACCTCTCTAACCCAGAGTTAACCTGAAGTTACCTCTCTAACCCAGAGTTAACCTGAAGTTACCTCTCTAACCCAGAGTTAACCTGAAGTTACTTCTCTAACCCAGAGTTAACCTGAAGTTACCTCTCTAACCCAGAGTTAACCTGAAGTTACCTCTCTAACTCAGAGTTAACCTGAAGTTACCTCTCTAACCCAGAGTTAACCCTGAAGTTACCTCTCTAACCCAGAGTTAACCTGAAGTTACCTCTCTAACCCAGAGTTAACCCTGAAGTTACCTCTCTAACCCAGAGTTAACCTGAAGTTACTTCTCTAACCCAGAGTTAACCTGACGTTACCTCTCTAACCCAGAGTTAACCTGAAGTTACCTCTCTAACCCAGAGTTAACCTGAAGTTACTCTCTAACCCAGAGTTAACCTGACGTTACCTCTCTAACCCAGAGTTAACCTGAAGTTACCTCTCTAACCCAGAGTTAACCTGAAGTTACCTCTCTAACCCAGAGTTAACCTGAAGTTACCTCTCTAACTCAGAGTTAACCTGAAGTTACCTCTCTAACCCAGAGTTAACCCTGAAGTTACCTCTAACCCAGAGTTAACCTGAAGTTACCTCTTAACCCAGAGTTAACCCTGAAGTTACCTCTCTAACCCAGAGTTAACCTGAAGTTACCTCTCTAACCCAGAGTTAACCTGAAGTTACCTCTCTAACCCAGAGTTAACCTGAAGTTACCTCTCTAACCCAGAGTTAACCTGAAGTTACCTCTCTAAACCAGAGTTAACCCTGAAGAATATTTAGTACCTCAGGAGGTCACTGATGCAGCTCTGGCAGAACGATGTCCGCACTCTGTCTGCCTCGGCTGGCACAGAACCAGCCTGCACGCCTCGCAGCAGTATTTGGGTTCTGGCGGTTCCACAAAGTGGTCCTGAATCCCCCGTGGAGCGGGAGGAACCCTGCAGGAGAACCTGAACACAGAGGGAGGGGGGCGTTAATACAGAGGGGGGGGGGGGGGGGCGTTAACACCTTAATTGAATCACGTCCGGCTGATATCACAGTGCAGTTTACCTTGAGAGGAGGCGGGGTCGCTCGGAGGCCAGGGATTGGCCTGCCGGTTAGGGGGCGGGACACGGAGAGGGGCGTGGTCAGGGAGGGCGCCACCTGCTGGAGGGGAAGCTGCACCTCCCCCCCCCGACATGACCTGAGAGACATATCAATCACCTTTGACCTCAAGAACAATAATAACAATAATAATACATGTTATTTATATAGCGCTTTTCCTGGTGCTCAGAGTGCTTTATAAAGAATAACATCTGGGGCTCAAAAGGACTGAGGCAGATAAGAAATAGAGCTTTATCTCAGAACAGCTGATCACTGTTTCCGCTGAACTGAAAGTGAATGCAGCCTCTGTGGTGCGTTCAAGGACCTCTCTGTGGTGCGTTCAGGGACCTCTCTGTGGTGCGTTCAGGGACCTCTCTGTGGTGCGTTCAGGGACCTCTCTGTGGTGCGTTCAGGGACCTCTCTGGTCCCTGAAAATATTGACTTTATTTGTTTGTAATTATAATAATGATAAACAACAATACATCAGAATGTATTGATGTATTGAATAAGCATCTGAAACCGTGAGGAGAGTTAGTCATATGAAGCTTTAAACAGGGCGGATCACTCCTACCAGACAAGACTCATTTTAACATTAATATCAATATAAATATTAAAATATGAGTGATCTGTGGAGATTGATCTGGGCTTGATTTCTCAGGTCTGACTGATTATCGATCTCTAATGTAAACACTGATGCTAATTGTTAGCTTCTTTAGCTTCTTGTTTCTCTGCTTTATGTTCAAAAACATCATTTAGTTCACACACATTATACAGTCTATACTTCATGTCAATATTGATGTATTTTAATGTTAGAATCATTTTTATTAAAATGTTTTTTAGAACGGTTTTATGTTTGAGTTATTTCTCTATTTATCTTCTGTTTTGCACCAAATACACCAAGGATAGACCAGCTGGGCTATAACCCCGGTTCTGGTCCTGGTCCTGACACACAGTAGCCTCTGTGGAGCTAACGCTGAGCTAACAGGTCTGAGGTTCTGAGGGGTCTGAGGTTCTGAGGGTTCTGAGGGGTCTGAGGGTTCTGACTCACATGAAGCTCCTCCGCTCGGCTCTCTGTCCCCGGGATTCAGACCGTCTCCCCGCCGCGGAGCCTCCGGGCCGGGGCGGGCTCCTCATGGTCCTGGTTCTGCTGTCCGGGTCCTGATTCTGCTGTCCGGGTCCTGGTTCTGTTTGTCCGGGTTCAGTCGCTGCTCCTCAGCCTGAGAGATCCAGCAGCTCTGATCACTGGAAACCCCCTCTGCTGCTTCCGCCCAGGAAATCCCCTCTGCAGCTGCAGTACTCAGAGCCTCCTCCAGGGGGCGCTGTGACCTCTGCAGCTGCAGCACTCAGAGCCTCCTCCAGGGGGCGCTGTGACCTCTGCAGCTGCAGTACTCAGAGCCTCTTTATATATCTGTATCTATATATAAAAATATTTAAATATAAATATACATTTAATAAATGTTTATATGAACCTTTTCCACTCTTAATGTTTATTAAGTATTATTACAAAAATATAAATAATAATGTAAAATTATTATTTATACAAAGAAGCCTTTTTAATGATTTAATATTGAGCTATGAGCCTCTCTCTACCCAGCAGGAGGTCAGTCTCTCTCTCTCTCTCTTCTCTCTCTCTCTCTCTCTCTCTCTCTCTCTCCCTCTGAGACTCTGAGTACACACACACCTACACACTGTACCACACACACCTACAGCTCCTAAAGCATAATCAGGCTACAGCCGTTGTGTATTTTATGTTGTGAAGCACTAAATGGTCTTAGAAAAAGATGGACTCTTTGTTTGTAGATATAATAACTAAAGCAAATAAATCCATATTCATATCATATCACATCATAATGTATAATATATCTCCTTATCTGAGCCGTATCTGGCCGTGCAACACTCACAGTGTCACATACTGTATGCAGAAGTATTATTTTAAGCAACACATTAAGTTGACGAAACACTCGAGTCAAATGTAATTAAAGTCAGATCCACTCGTGTCTTAGACGGGGCAGTGATTTCATAAACCTGTTAATGAACGTATTCAAACGCTTTTTCTTTTACCAGCTGTATTCACCTTGCAGGTGCAGCTATGTGGCTTTGATCCTGGTTAAAGTGTTTAAGTCATGGATGTTTAAAGTTTAACTTCTTCATATTTGTCTAATATTAAAGTTCACTTTTCATTCAGGAAGTATGACGCTGCGCTGTCAGTACGCTTGTCCATGTTTGTGATTGGTCGAATGCTCTACCTATGCGCACCTAACTAGATAGGACACGGCTGGCTTGAGCGATCCACTTGATAACCAGCGTCGTAGTACAGTTTAGCCAGAGCGCGTATGTTTTGGATTGGGCCAACCGGCTAACTCCATCATATCCAGGTTAGGAAAATCCGGCTTCGTAGTACAGGCCTCTGTTCTCTCTGGAAACATCGCGTCGCGATGAAAGCAGTTACTAAAATAATATCCAGGGGATGCATGCAGAGCTGTGATTGGCTGAGATCAGTCCGGCCGTGCGTCACGCCTCCACCGTTCCCGGAAATGCATCCGCGGAGGACCCATCAGTGTCTCCTCGGTTAGAGCTCCTCCAGAGAGCCTCCTCGACGCTCGATCCTCGGTCCTCGATGTGCATTTAGAGAAATGAGATGTCCTTCGACATGGCGCGCTGAAATCCATTTCCGGGTCACTACCGGAGGACCGAGGAGTCGAGGAGTCGAGGAGGGGAAATTAGAGTATTGAGAAACCTCTTCTCTCTCTCTCTACCCAGCAGGAGTCAGTCTCTCCTTCTGTCTCTCTCTACCCAGCAGGAGGTCAGTCTCTCCTTCTCTCTCTCTCTACCAGCAGGAGGTCAGTCTCTCCTTCTGTCTCTCTCTACCCAGCAGGAGGTCAGTCTCTCCTTCTCTCTCTCTCTACCCAGCAGGAGGTCAGTCTCTCCTTCTGTCATTGGTGGAGAAATCAGCTTAAAGACAACATATTGATGTTTATGTATTGATGTTTATGTATTGATGTTTATTTATTGACGTGTGAAGGAAGAGCAGAACTGTGGAAGAAGAAGGAAATTCTTTTATTGAACTTTGGTTTTATTTTCCTGCCCTGAGTGACCAACCCCCCCCCCCACACACACACACACACACACACAGACACACAGATTCAAATCAGGCCACGCCCACAGTGACAGGTCCGGTTTCTGATTGGTCCACAGAGAGACGACAGGTAACCTCCCACCTGACCAATAACAGTCCCACTGAAATAACTGCAGCATCAAGTATAAAATAAAACTAATTAAATACAGGAGACGAAATGTATATAAAATAAAATGAATCATAATAAAGATAAAAGAGGGGCGGAGTCAGAGTCACGAGGCCAGGGACTTCTGGGAGTCGGAGTCCTGAGGAGAGGAGACGCATTAGGAACCAGCAGAGTATATGTCTTTAGACTCTAAGGATTCTGGGATATGTAGTCTCACCTCCTTTGTGTCAGCGACCTCCTCCTCCTCAGCAGGACTCTCCTCCATCTTGTCCTCCATCTTGTCCTCCTCCTCGGCCCCGCCTCCCTCGGCCACGCCCCCCTCGGCCACGCCCCCCTCGGCCACGCCCCCCTCCAGCCCATGCTCCGCCTCCCACTCCTGCAGAACCTCGTCCAGGTTGAACCTCCGTCTGTAGTTCACCAGGAAGTTCTTCACCTGCACCACCGACTTGTTTCCAATCACATCGGAGATGGCCTGGAAGTCCCGCCCAACTTCCTGATGGCTGGTGTGATTGGACAAGAAAGAGGGTCACTGACCAATCACTGAGGGAGAGGGTTAATCAGTACAGGTGTTCCAGGTGTTACCTTGTACAGCAAGCAGCTGCTCCTCCGTCGTCCAGCGGGTGTTAAACTTCTGATTCACCTGAAACAACAACAACAACATGAACAGCTGTTTTTACTCTACAGAAACCTGGTCTGGGTCTGATCAGCTGACCTCTGAACAGCTGACCTCTGAACAGCTGGGTTGCAGTCGAATAGTCCAAAAATCAGCTCCTATCGTCTATCCCTGTCGTCTATCCCTGTCGTCTATCCCTATCGTGTATCCCCTATCGTCTATCCCTGTCGTCTATCCATATCGTTTATCCCCTATCGTCTATCCCTATCCTTATTGTCTATCCCTATCGTCTATCCCTATCGTTTATCCCCTATCCCTATCGTCTATCCCTATCCTTATGTCTATCCCTGTCGTTTATCCCCTATCGTCTATCCCTGTCGTCTATCCCTGTCGTTTATCCCCTATCGTCTATCTCCGTCGTCTATCCCTGTCGTCTATCCCTATCGTCTATCCCTGTCGTTTATCCCTGTCGTCTATCCCTATCATCTATCCCTATCGTCTATCCCTATCGTCTATCCCTATCGTCTATCCCTATCCCTATCGTCTATCCCCATCGTCTATCCCTATCGTCTATCCCTATCGTTTATCCCCTATCGTCTATCCCTATCGTCTATCGTCTATCCCTATCGTCTATCCCTAACGTCTATCCCTATCGTCTATCCCCTATCGTCTATCCCTATCGTCTATCCCTATCCCCATCCCCAACGTCTATCCCTAACGTCTATCCCTATCGTCTATCCCTATCGTCTATCGTCTATCCCCAACGTCTATCCCTAACGTCTATCCCTAACGTCTATCCCTATCGTCTATCCCTATCGTCTATCCCTAACGTCTATCCCTATCCCCTATCCCCATCGTCTATCCCCAACGTCTATCCCCAACGTCTATCACTAACGTCTATCCCTATCGTCTATCCCTATCGTCTATCCCCTATCGTCTATCCCTATCGTCTATCCCCTATCCCATTGTCTATCCCCAACGTCTATCCCTAACGTCTATCCTAACGTCTATCCCTATCGTCTATCCCTATCGTCTATCGTCTATCCCTATCGTCTATCCCTAACGTCTATCCCTAACGTCTATCCCTAACGTCTATCCCTAACGTCTATCCCTATCGTCTATCCCTAACGTCTATCCCTATCGTCTATCCCTATCGTCTATCCCTATCGTCTATCCCTATCGTCTATCCCTAACGTCTATCCCTATCGTCTATCCCTATCGTCTATCGTCTATCCCTATCGTCTATCCCTATCGTCTATCCCTAACGTCTATCCCTAACGTCTATCCCTATCGTCTATCGTCTATCCCTATCGTCTATCCCTAACGTCTATCCCTAACGTCTATCCCTATCGTCTATCCCCTATCGTCTATCCCTATCGTCTATCCCTATCCCCTAGCGTCTATCCCTATCGTCTATCCCTATCGTCTATCCCTAACGTCTATCCCTAACGTCTATCCCTAACGTCTATCCTATCGTCTATCCCTATCCCTATCATCTATCGTCTATCCCTATCGTCTATCCCTATCGTCTATCCCTAACGTCTATCCCTATCGTCTATCCCTATCGTCTATCCCTATCGTCTATCCCTAACGTCTATCCCTATCGTCTATCCCTAACGTCTATCCCTATCGTCTATCCTAACGTCTATCCCTATCGTCTATCGTCTATCCCTATCGTCTATCCCCATCGTCTATCCCCAACGTCTATCCCTATCGTCTATCCCTAACGTCTATCCTATCGTCTATCCCTATCGTCTATCCCTATCCCGTATCGTCTATCCCTATCGTCTATCCCTATCGTCTATCCCTATCCCTATCATCTATCCCTAACGTCTATCCCTAACGTCTATCTCTATCGTCTATCCCTATCGTCTATCCCTATCGTCTATCCCTATCCCTATCGTCTATCCCTATCGTCTATCCCTATCGTCTATCCCTATCGTCTATCCCTATCCCTATCGTCTATCCCTATCGTCTATCCCTATCGTCTATCCCTATCGTCTATCCCATGTCTACCCCTTGACCTCTGAGTGAAACGTCACGGGGTTAAGGGATAGTGGATAGGAGAATTCAAAAGGACTTAGGAGAAGAGACTGCGGTACTTTAGAGAATCGACTGCACTTCCACTATCCGACGTGTTTATGATGCGCCAGCGGACGTCATAAATGTGCGTCTGCTGCTGTGGGGAAACTATGGAAACTACAGTTTTCTATACAGCGGACTACAACATGGATGTTTAATAAGAACGAGGGACTACTGTAAACTCATCTAGAGACTCTGCACCGTGCTCTGATGCTGTTATGCTTTATGAACGGGGACAACAGAGAAACATATTCTTCATGACCAAAGTTGGAATTTAAATAAAAAAGGAAAGTGAAACTTATGCTCGTCACCCTCTCCCTCCGGTCCACATTAATACAAATGATCCCAATACGTATGATTGTATGAAAAGATCTTAAAATCAATACAAATGTATTTATTATAAACGTTAGTCCTTAACATCTATCACTGTGTATATCACCATTCAAACATCTTTTAAAAGTTGAACAAACCCCACACAGCTCAGTAAAGACTGTGAAATGTTGACTTTATTTGATAATTTCAGTCAAAACTAACGTTCATATTTCTCTTTTTGATTATAATACTGATGAACGTTCAAAACAAAGCACTTTGGCAACGTACCGTTTTAAAAAGCTTAATAAGCACCGTAACTTTCATGATATCATTCATGAAATCGGTCATGATCGGTTGTTTCCGTGAACGGCCGAATGTTGTGTGACGGCAAATGCTGCGGCTGCAAGGCATTGTCGGGCAGCATTTTCTCCTCTCCTTTCGTAAAGGGAGGTCCAGTGGTTCCTAAGCTAAAGGAGGTTATAAAGGAAGTTTGAAACCTCCTTTCCTATCATCTAGAGCAGGGGTTCCCAAACTTTTCAGCCCGCGACCCCCAAAATAACAGTGCCAGAGACTGGCGACCCCCCTGTCAACGGGGGGGGTGAATTAATTTAAGTTTTCCGCACTCTCGCGGGAATATCTCCGCAATGGAGCGAGCTTAAGTTTCAGGCGATTTGTAATCTGTTCTAGAAAAACAATGTGTTTTTTGGATTTCAAGAAGCAAATAGAACAAACAATGGATGTATTTTATGAACATTTATCCATGCTGGAAGTAGATTTAGATGTTAGGAGTGAGATAGAGATATTATCTATATATGCATTTATTTTGTAATCATCTCGCGACCCCCACTCGGGGTCTCGCGGCACTTATCATGGCTGCCACTGAGGGACTTCCGGGTCATTTCACTCCGTTAGGAAGGTTCCTAAGCTAAATGGACTATTCGACTGCAACCCTGATCTTTGAACAGCTGACCTTTGAACAGCTGACCTCTGAACAGCTGACCTCTGAACAGCTGCTCTCTGAACAGCTGATCTACTCCCTGAACAGCTGACCTCTGAACAGCTGCTCTCTGAACAGCTGATCTACTCCCTGAACAGCTGACCTCTGAACAGCTGATCTCTTCCCTGAACAGCTGATCTCTTCTCTGAACAGCTGACCTCTGAACAGCTGATTTACTCCCTGAACAGCTGATCTACTCTCTGAACAGCTGATCTCTGAACAGCTGATCTCTGAACAGCTGATCGTTACCTCAGGTTGTCTGAAGTCGTCGACTCCGGAGCAGATCTTCTCCTTCAGAGAGCTGTTGGACTGTTTGATGCTCTGGATCTGATCAACGAGAGAGAGACAGTGAGAGTTAGACAGGTGAGAGTCAGACAGGTGAGAGTCAGACAGGTGAGAGTCAGACAGGTGAGAGTCAGACAAGTGAGAGTCAGACAGGTGAGAGTCAGACAGGTGAGAGTTAGACAGGTGAGAGTTAGACAGGTGAGAGTCAGACAGGTGAGAGTTAGACAGGTGAGAGTCAGACAAGTGAGAGTTAGACAGGTGAGAGTCAGACAAGTGAGAGTCAGACAGGTGAGAGTCAGACAAGTGAGAGTTAGACAGGTGAGAGTCAGACAAGTGAGAGTCAGACAGGTGAGAGTCAGACAGGTGAGAGTCAGACAAGTGAGAGTCAGACAAGTGAGAGTCAGACAGGTGAGAGTTAGACAGGTGAGAGTCAGACAGGTGAGAGTTAGACAGGGAGAGTCAGACAAGTGAGAGTTAGACAGGTGAGAGTCAGACAAGTGAGAGTCGACAGGTGAGAGTCAGACAGGTGAGAGTCAGACAGGTGAGAGTTAGACAGGTGAGAGTCAGACAGGTGAGAGTCAGACAAGTGAGAGTCAGACAAGTGAGAGTCAGACAGGTGAGAGTTAGACAGGTGAGAGTCAGACAGGTGAGAGTTAGACAGGTGAGAGTCAGACAAGTGAGAGTCAGACAGGTGAGAGTCAGACAGGTGAGAGTTAGACAGGTGAGAGTCAGACAAGTGAGAGTTAGACAGGTGAGAGTCAGACAGGTGAGAGTCAGACAAGTGAGAGTCAGACAGGTGAGAGTCAGACAGGTGAGAGTCAGACAGGTGAGAGTCAGACAAGTGAGAGTCAGACAAGTGAGAGTCAGACAGGTGAGAGTTAGACAGGTGAGAGTCAGACAGGTGAGAGTTAGACAGGTGAGAGTCAGACAAGTGAGAGTCAGACAGGTGAGAGTCAGACAGGTGAGAGTTAGACAGGTGAGAGTCAGACAAGTGAGAGTTAGACAGGTGAGAGTCAGACAAGTGAGAGTCAGACAGGTGAGAGTCAGACAAGTGAGAGGGATTCCACCGGGTCCGTCTGCGCCGCTTTACGGCTGCGCCACGGCGTTCACAGCGATCGCGGCCAGTCTAGTCAATGGGTGCTATTCCACCAGATGCGCCGTGTTACGGCTCAGAAGCGTCCCAGAAGCGTCTCGGCGCTGGGCTCCGCTCAAAATAGGCAGCTGATCTATTTTTGACGCGAGGTGTTGCAGAGCGCCGGGCAGGAAGTGGAACGGTCAGAGCATCCAGTCAATCCCCAAAATAAACACATTTTGCAGACCCTATCCCTCCGTATCTTTCAAGTAGGAGGAGCAATGCCAGCGCTCTCCTCCGGTTTACAGGCACTGTGTAAATGATATATATAGAATCATTTTGATGATGAATGCATTACCACTAAATACAGCAACACATCTTTGATTCATGTCGTTTATAACTGGACTATTAACATTATTATTAACTTTGTCTGCACAAAGTATCCTGTCCAGGAAACATGCCCAAATCAACAAAACTGCGAGCCGGCACGCAAGACACTCCGCTTCTGAAACGCGCCCGGTGGGGTTTGACGCTGTAGGAGGTCGGAACAAAACCGCAGCGCAGCCGTAACGCGGCGCAGACGGACCCGGTGGAATCCCAGCGTTAGACAGGTGAGAGTCAGACAGGTGAGAGTCAGACAGGTGAGAGTCAGACAGGTGAGAGTCAGACAGGTGAGAGTCAGACAGGTACCTGTCTCTTGATGGAGACCAGCTGACAGTCCAGCTGTCTGAGGAGACCCTGAGGCGGCTGAGAGGACAGACAGACGACATCCTGCTGGTTCAGGAACATTCCTCTGGGGGGACGCTTCTTCATCCGCTGAGACGCCTTGCTGCCCACCTGAGGACAGACAGGTAGCAGACAGACAGGTTACAGACAGACAGGTTACTGCTGAGGACAGACAGGTAAACAGTGAGAAAGGTTCATTTTCCTCACCTTTAAACTAGCTGCTGGTTTGACCTCCGACCTCTCTGATCCAGAACTCACCTGAAACAGTCAGTAAAGTCAGTAAACAGTAAACAGTCAGTAAAGTCAGTAAACAGTAAACAGTCAGTAAACAGTAAGTAAAGTCAGTAAACAGTAAACAGTCAGTAAACAGTCAGTAAAGTCAGTAAACAGTAAACAGTCAGTAAACAGTCAGTAAAGTCAGTAAACAGTCAGTAAACAGTCAGTAAACAGTAAACAGTCAGTAAACAGTCAGTAAAGTCAGTAAAGTCAGTAAACAGTCAGTAAACAGTCAGTAAACAGTCAGTAGACAGTAAACAGTCAGTAAACAGTAAACAGTCAGTAAACAGTAAACAGTCAGTAGACAGTAAACAGTAAACAGTCAGTAAACAGTCAGTAACAGTCAGTCAACAGTCAGTAAAGTCAGTAAACAGTCAGTCAACAGTCATAAACAGTAAACAGTCAGTAAACAGTCAGTAAACAGTCAGTCAACAGTCAGTAAAGTCAGTAAACAGTCAGTCAACAGTCAGTAAACAGTAAACAGTCAGTAAAGTCAGTAAACAGTCAGTCAACAGTCAGTAAACAGTCTTAACAGTAAACAGAAGTGTACCTCCTTCTTGTCGTCTTTGTTTTGCTCGATTTCGCAGTCGCTGGGAGGATTTTTGTCCTCAACTTCATTTTCACTGAAACAGTTAAAAATAATCACATGACTGTTACAGGTGTATACAATTATACCTGTTTCCTGTTACCTGTGCAGGTGTCATGTTACCTGGTGTGTTATCTGTGCAGGTGTCATGTTACCTGTGCAGGTGTCATGTTACCTGGTATGTTTACCTGTGCAGGTGTCATATTATCTGGTGTGTTACCTGTGCAGGTGTCAGCTCACCTGTCGTCTCTCTCTCTCTTGTTTTTTCGTGTCTGTCGTCCATCAGACTGGTTTTACTGCGACTTTTCTTCCAGGAGTAATAAAACCGAACCAGACTGGCCATGGTCTTATCAGGTAACTGAGAGAGAGCAGAAACACAGCATGACATCAGTGATACGGGTCTCACTGATTTAATCTGGTTGTGGTGTTTTTGTTCTAATTGGTTTGGATGGTATGAACGGACTGGTACCATCTGCTGGATGCGGTGGAAGCTCTTCCCATGGAAACTGAAGGCCTGTTCAAACAGAACTCGGTCCTCCACCGTCCACTCGTCGGAAACGGGGTGAAGTTGGGCAGATCCGCCAGAGACTTTTCTACGTTGTGTTTGTGCCAGAAGAGCATCCCAGAGCCTGACACAGGTACATCCATCACACACACACACAGAGAACACATCTGCATACACACCTGACCTGAAGGGGGCAGCTGATCCTGACGAACACACACACACACACACACACACACACACACACACACACACACACACCACACACACACACACACACACACACACACACACACACACACACACACCACACACACACACACACACAACACACACACCACACACACACACACCACACACACACACACACACACACACACACACACACCACACACACACACACACACACACACACCACACACACACACACACACACACCACACACACACCACCCACACACACAACACACACACCACACACACACACACACCACACACAACACACAAAAGGTTTACCTGCTCCATGTTGTAGCCGTGTCTCTCTTTGGCGATGGCAATGTACTCGTCCACTGGAACAAAAAACACACCGATAACACCTGGATCACACACACCTGGATCACACACCTATATCACACACACCTGGATCACACACACCTAGATCCACACACCTAGATCACACACACCTGGAGCACACACCTGGATCACACACACATGAGCACACACACCTGGATGACTTACGTTGAGTCTGGAGCAGAGCGCTGCTCGGGATCCACACCAACATGCCGAGGTTCTCTCTGAGGTGAGCCTCCTGCGCCACGTCTAAACACACACACAGTTTGTTTTTTTCCTTTGTGAGGTTTTAAACATCACTTGTGTAAATAAAGTAGAGAGAAGTGACCGCACTCTATTATAATTTCACATTTATTCATATCTTGAGTTTCTCTGTAACTTCCTGTGAGTTCTCTCAACCTGGAGTAAAAACAGGAAGACATCCAGTGAAACCTGCCACACACACACACACACACACACACACCAGAAGAGATCTGGTCTTGTGTAATAACCACTAAAATGACATATAATATAATGTAATCTAATTAAATGAATAATAAGTCAGTCTGGACCAGAGTTCTCGTTCTGGACCTCGGGACACCCATCTGTACTTCAGAGGTGTTCGAGGCTACCCCTCCGCCCGCGGGCCACCGAGCCCGGTTTACTCTCTTACCCGGGTCAAAGTCCGGAACCACGGCCTGGTACTGCGTCCCGACACGCATCCCCCCTCCACCTGCACACAGAAACACACGGTGGTGCTCAGAGTACACACAGTACTACACACAGTACCACACACAGTACTACACACAGTACTAGTGTTCGAGGCTACCCACCATGCTCCTCGTCGCTGCTGGACCCGGAGCCTTCTTCTTCCCAGCAGCTGCTGGTGGTTCCATTCCCGGACAGACTCTTCCCGGCGGGGAGGCCCGCTGCCCCGGGGCCGCTGCCGCCGGCCCGGCCTCTCCTCTTCCCCTCCGGGTTCCTCTCCAGCATCGCCGGCATCAGGAGAACCGAGGCTAACAGCTAGTTGCTAACTCAGGCTAACAGTTAGCTTAGCTGCTAATAGCTAACAGCTAAAGAGCCGAGAGATGCTAACACTCTGAACCCGAGAGACTGACGCTGCACACCGGGGACAGAGTTCCGGAACCAGCCGGACAGAACCGGACCGACACACACACAACTCAACACACACACACGGCCGGTCAATAAAGTGAAGAGAGAAACACACTGCAACTGATCAGCTGAGTGTGTTCCTGGGTGTGTGTTGTTTCCTGTGTGTGTGTGTGTGTGTGTGTGCGTGCGTGTGTGTGGCGTGTGTGTGTGTGTGTTAAAACTTCCTGAGTTTACATCTAGGATCTAAAGTGAATGTGTTTGATACACAGAGTTTAAGAAGGTCAAGGATTAATAACAGACAATAAATACAGGAAGAGGAAATAAAAATACATATTTATATATGTAACACCATAATAATA
Organism: Trematomus loennbergii; assembly: GCA_012861695.1. Taxonomy (NCBI): domain Eukaryota; kingdom Metazoa; phylum Chordata; class Actinopteri; order Perciformes; family Nototheniidae; genus Trematomus; species Trematomus loennbergii. The sequence continues at coordinate 86,968 of JAAOOA010001604.1, forward strand.
ACTGATTAATATTCTAATATACAGGAAGTACACAGAATACAGGGAGTACACAGAGTACAGGGAGTACAGAGTACAGGGAGTACACAGAGTACAGGGAGTACAGGAGTACACAGAGTACAGGGAGTACAGAGTACAGGGAGTACACAGAGTACAGGGAGTACATAGTACAGGGAGTACAGGGAGTACAGAGTACAGGGAGTACACAGAGTACAGGGAGTGCCACAGGGCTCAGTGCTCGGACCTATTGTTTTCCACATATCTGTTTCTGTTAGGAAATATTACAGAGAATCACTGAGTAAATGTTCATTGTTACGCGGGTGATACTCAATTATATTGATCTATCAAGCCCAATGAAACCAATCAAATGACCTCCAGTAGAGATATGTTTCTGAAGCATTTTCAAATATACATTTATTCAATCTTTGAAGAGTCCTCTCCAGCTGATGTTCAGGTGTATATCAGTATGTAGTGTCTCTACTTTAAAGAGTCCTCTCCTGCTGATGTCCAGGTGTATATCAGTATGTAGTGTCTCTACTTTAAAGAGTCCTCTCCTGCTGATGTTCAGGTGTATATCAGTATGTAGTGTCTCTACTTTAAAGAGTCCTCTCCTGCTGATGTTCAGGTGTATATCAGTATGTAGTGTCTCTACTTTAAAGAGTCCTCTCCTGCTGATGTTCAGGTGTATATCAGTATGTAGTGTCTCTACTTTAAAGAGTCCTCTCCTGCTGATGTTCAGGTGTATATCAGTATGTAGTGTCTCTACTTTAAAGAGTCCTCTCCTGCTGATGTTCAGGTGTATATCAGTATGTAGTGTCTCTACTTTAAAGAGTCCTCTCCTGCTGATGTTCAGGTGTATCAGTATGTAGTGTCTCTACTTTAAAGAGTCCTCTCCTGCTGATGTTCAGGTGTACATCAGTATGTAGTGTCTCTACTTTAAAGAGTCCTCTCCTGCTGATGTTCAGGTGCATATCAGTATGTAGTGTCTCTACTTTAAAGAGTCCTCTCCTGCTGATGTTCAGGTGTACATCAGTATGTAGTGTCTCTACTTTAAAGAGTCCTCTCCTGCTGATGTTCAGGTGCATATCAGTATGTAGTGTCTCTACTTTAAAGAGTCCTCTCCTGCTGATGTTCAGGTGTATATCAGTATGTAGTGTCTCTACTTTAAAGAGTCCTCTCCTGCTGATGTTCAGGTGTATATCAGTATGTAGTGCTCTACTTTAAAGAGTCCTCTCCTGCTGATGTTCAGGTGTATATCAGTATGTAGTGTCCTCTACTTTAAAAAGTCCTCTCCTGCTGATGTTCAGGTGTATATCAGTATGTAGTGTCTCTACTTTAAAGAGTCCTCTCCTGCTGATGTTCAGGTGTATATCAGTATGTAGTGTCTCTACTTTAAAGAGTCCTCTCCTGCTGATGTTCAGGTGTATATCAGTATGTAGTGTCTCTACTTTAAAGAGTCCTCTCCTGCTGATGTTCAGGTGTATATCAGTATGTAGTGTCTCTACTTTAAAGAGTCCTCTCCTGCTGATGATCAGGTGTATATCAGTATGTAGTGTCTCTACTTTAAAGAGTCCTCTCCTGCTGATGTTCAGGTGCATATCAGTATGTAGTGTCTCTACTTTAAAGAGTCCTCTCCTGCTGATATTCAGGTGTACATCAGTATGTAGTGTCTCTACTTTAAAGAGTCCTCTCCTGCTGATGTTCAGGTATATCAGTATGTAGTGTCTCTACTTTAAAGAGTCCTCTCCTGCTGATGTTCAGGTGTATATCAGTGTGTAGTGTCTCTACTTTAAAGAGTCCTCTCCTGCTGATGTTCAGGTGTATATCAGTGTAGTGTCTCTACTTTAAAGAGTCCTCTCCTGCTGATGTTCAGGTGTATATCAGCATGTAGTGTCTCTACTTTAAAGAGTCCTCTCCTGCTGATGTTCAGGTGTATATCAGTATGTAGTGTCTCTACTTTAAAGAGTCCTCTCCTGCTGATGTTCAGGTGTATCAGTATGTAGTGTCTCTACTTTAAAGAGTCCTCTCCTGCTGATGTTCAGGTGCATATCAGTATGTAGTCTCTACTTTAAAGAGTCCTCTCCTGCTGATGTTCAGGTGTACATATCAGTATGTAGTGTCTCTACTTTAAAGAGTCCTCTCCTGCTGATGTTCAGGTGTATATCAGTATGTAGTGCTCTACTTTAAAGAGTCCTCTCCTGCTGATGTTCAGGTGTACATCAGTATGTAGTGTCTCTACTTTAAAGAGTCCTCTCCTGCTGATGTTCAGGTGTATATCAGTGTGTAGTGTCTCTACTTTAAAGAGTCCTCTCCTGCTGATGTTCAGGTGTATCAGTATGTAGTGTCTACTTTAAAGAGTCCTCTCCTGCTGATGTTCAGGTGTATATCAGTGTAGTGTCTCTACTTTAAAGAGTCCTCTCCTGCTGATGTTCAGGTGTATATCAGTATGTAGTGTCTCTACTTTAAAGAGTCCTCTCCTGCTGATGTTCAGGTGCATATCAGTATGTAGTGTCTCTACTTTAAAGAGTCCTCTCCTGCTGATGTTCAGGTGCATATCAGTATGTAGTATCTCTACTTTAAAGAGTCCTCTCCTGCTGATGTTCAGGTGTACATCAGTATGTAGTGTCTCTACTTTAAAGAGTCCTCTCCTGCTGATGTTCAGGTTATATCAGTATGTAGTGTCTCTACTTTAAAGAGTCCTCTCCTGCTGATGTGCAGGTGCATATCAGTATGTAGTGTCTCTACTTTAAAGAGTCCTCTCCTGCTGATGTTCAGGTGCATATCAGTATGTAGTGTCTCTACTTTAAAGAGTCCTCTCCTGCTGATGTTCAGGTGTACATCAGTATGTAGTGTCTCTACTTTAAAGAGTCCTCTCCTGCTGATGTTCAGGTGTATATCAGTATGTAGTGCCTCTACTTTAAAGAGTCCTCTCCTGCTGATGTTCAGGTGTATATCAGTGTGTAGTGTCTCTACTTTAAAGTCCTCTCCTGCTGATGTTCAGGTGCATATCAGTATGTAGTGTCTCTACTTTAAAGAGTCCTCTCCTGCTGATGTTCAGGTGTATATCAGTATGTAGTGTCTCTACTTTAAAGAGTCCTCTCCTGCTGATGTTCAGGTATATCAGTATGTAGTGTCTCTACTTTAAAAGTCCTCTCCTGCTGATGTTCAGGTGTATATCAGTATGTAGTGTCTCTACTTTAAAGAGTCCTCTCCTGCTGATGTTCAGGTGTATATCAGTATGTAGTGTCTCTACTTTAAAGAGTCCTCTCCTGCTGATGTTCAGGTGTATATCAGTATGTAGTGTCCTACTTTAAAGAGTCCTCTCCTGCTGATGTTCAGGTGTATATCAGTGTGTAGTGTCTCTACTTTAAAGAGTCCTCTCCTGCTGATGATCAGGTGTATATCAGTATGTAGTGTCTCTACTTTAAAGAGTCCTCTCCTGCTGATGTTCAGGTGTATATCAGTATGTAGTGTCTCTACTTTAAAGAGTCCTCTCCTGCTGATTTCAGGTGTATATCAGTATGTAGTGTCTCTACTTTAAAGAGTCCTCTCCTGCTGATGTTCAGGTGTATATCAGTATGTAGTGTCTCTACTTTAAAGAGTCCTCTCCTGCTGATGTCAGGTGCATATCAGTATGTAGTGTCTACTTAAAGAGTCCTCTCCTGCTGATGTTCAGGTGTACATCAGTATGTAGTATCTCTACTTTAAAGAGTCCTCTCCTGCTGATGTTCAGGTGTACATCAGTATGTAGTATCTCTACTTTAAAGAGTCCTCTCCTGCTGATGTTCAGGTGTACATCAGTATGTAGTGTCTCTACTTTAAAGAGTCCTCTCCTGCTGATGTTCAGGTGCATATCGTATGTAGTGTCTCTACTTTAAAGAGTCCTCTCCTGCTGATGTTCAGGTGTATCAGTATGTAGTGTCTCTACTTTAAAGAGTCCTCTCCTGCTGATGTTCAGGTGTATATCAGTATGTAGTGCTCTACTTTAAAGAGTCCTCTCCTGCTGATGTTCAGGTGTATATCAGTATGTAGTGTCTCTACTTTAAAGAGTCCTCTCCTGCTGATGTTCAGGTGTATATCAGTGTGTAGTGTCTCTACTTTAAAGAGTCCTCTCCTGCTGATGTTCAGGTGTATATCAGTATGTAGTGTCTCTACTTTAAAGAGTCCTCTCCTGCTGATTCAGGTGTATATCAGTATGTAGTGTCTCTACTTTAAAGAGTCCTCTCCTGCTGATGTTCAGGTGTATATCAGTATGTAGTGTCTCTACTTTAAAGAGTCCTCTCCTGCTGATGTTCAGGTGTAATCAGTATGTAGTGTCTCTACTTTAAAGAGTCCTCTCCTGCTGATGTTCAGGTGCATATCAGTATGTAGTGTCTCTACTTTAAAGAGTCCTCTCCTGCTGATGTTCAGGTGTATCATCAGTGTAGTGTCTCTACTTTAAAGAGTCCTCTCCTGCTGATGTTCAGGTGTATATCAGTATGTAGTGTCTCTACTTTAAAGAGTCCTCTCCTGCTGATGTTCAGGTGCATCAGTATGTAGTGTCTCTACTTTAAAGAGTCCTCTCCTGCTGATGTTCAGGTGATATCAGTATGTAGTTCTCTACTTTAAAGAGTCCTCTCCTGCTGATGTTCAGGTGTATATCAGTATGTAGTGTCTCTACTTTAAAGAGTCCTCTCCTGCTGATGTTCAGGTGTATATCAGTATGTAGTGTCTCTACTTTAAAGAGTCCTCTCCTGCTGATGTTCAGGTGTATCAGTATGTAGTGTCTCTACTTTAAAAGTCCTCTCCTGCTGATGTTCAGGTGTATATCAGTGTAGTGTCTCTACTTTAAAGAGTCCTCTCCTGCTGATGTTCAGGTGCATATCAGTATGTAGTGTCTCTACTTTAAAGAGTCCTCCCTGCTGATGTTCAGTGTATATCAGTATGTAGTGTCTCTACTTTAAAGAGTCCTCTCCTGCTGATGTTCAGGTGTATATCAGTATGTAGTGTCTCTACTTTAAAGAGTCCTCTCCTGCTGATGTTCAGGTGTATATCAGTATGTAGTGTCTCTACTTTAAAGAGTCCTCTCCTGCTGATGTTCAGGTGTATATCAGTATGTAGTGTCTACTTTAAAGAGTCCTCTCCTGCTGATGTTCAGGTGCATATCAGTATGTAGTGTCTCTACTTTAAAGAGTCCTCTCCTGCTGATGTTCAGTGTATATCAGTATGTAGTGTCTCTACTTTAAAGAGTCCTCTCCTGCTGATGTTCAGGTGTATATCAGTATGTAGTGTCTCTACTTTAAAGAGTCCTCTCCTGCTGATGTTCAGGTGCATATCAGTATGTAGTGCTCTACTTTAAAGAGTCCTCTCCTGCTGATGTTCAGGTGTATATCAGCAGTAGTGTCTCTACTTTAAAGAGTCCTCTCCTGCTGATGTTCAGGTGTATATCAGTATGTAGTGTCTCTACTTTAAAGAGTCCTCTCCTGCTGATGTTCAGGTGCATATCAGTATGTATGTCTCTACTTTAAAGAGTCCTCTCCTGCTGATGTTCAGGTGCATATCAGTATGTAGTTCTCTACTTTAAAGAGTCCTCTCCTGCTGATGTTCAGGTGTACATCAGTATGTAGTGTCTCTACTTTAAAGAGTCCTCTCCTGCTGATGTTCAGGTGCATATCAGTATGTAGTGTCCTCTACTTTAAAGAGTCCTCTCCTGCTGATGTTCAGGTGTACATCAGTATGTAGTGTCTCTACTTTAAAGAGTCCTCTCCTGCTGATGTTCAGGTGTACATCAGTGTGTAGTGTCTCTACTTTAAAGAGTCCTCTCCTGCTGATGTTCAGGTGCATATCAGTATGTAGTGTCTCCTTTAAAGAGTCCTCTCCTGCTGATGTTCAGGTGTATATCAGCATGTAGTGTCTCTACTTTAAAGAGTCCTCTCCTGCTGATGTTCAGGTGTATATCAGTATGTAGTGTCTCTACTTTAAAGAGTCCTCCCTGCTGATGTTCAGGTGCATATCAGTATGTAGTGTCTCTACTTTAAAGATCCTCTCCTGCTGATGTTCAGGTGCATATCAGTATGTAGTATCTCTACTTTAAAGAGTCCTCTCCTGCTGATGTTCAGGTGTAATCAGTATGTAGTGTCTCTACTTTAAAGAGTCCTCTCCTGCTGATGTTCAGGTGCATATCAGTATGTAGTGTCTCTACTTTAAAGAGTCCTCTCCTGCTGATGTGCAGGTGCATCAGTATGTAGTGTCTCTACTTTAAAGAGTCCTCTCCTGCTGATGTTCAGGTGTATATCAGTATGTAGTGTCTCTACTTTAAAGAGTCCTCTCCTGCTGATGTTCAGTGTATATCAGTATGTAGTGTCTCTACTTTAAAGAGTCCTCTCCTGCTGATGTTCAGGTGTATATCAGTATGTAGTGCCTCTACTTTAAAGAGTCCTCTCCTGCTGATGTTCAGGTGTATATCAGTATGTAGTGTCTCTACTTTAAAAAGTCCTCTCCTGCTGATGTTCAGGTGTATATCAGTATGTAGTGTCTCTACTTTAAAAGATCCCTCCTGCTGATGTTCAGGTGTATATCAGTATGTAGTGTCTCTACTTTAAAGAGTCCTCTCTGCTGATGTTCACGTGTATAGCAGTATGTAGTGTCTCTACTTTAAAGAGTCCTCTCCTGCTGATGTTCAGGTGTATATCAGTATGTAGTGTCTCTACTTTAAAGAGTCCTCTCCTGCTGATGTTCAGGTGTATATCAGTATGTAGTGTCTCTACTTTAAAGAGTCCTCTCCTGCTGATGTTCAGGTGCATATCAGTATGTAGTGTCTCTACTTTAAAGAGTCCTCTCCTGCTGATGTTCAGGTGCATATCAGTATGTAGTGTCTCTACTTAAAGAGTCCTCTCCTGCTGATGTTCAGGTGCATATCAGTATGTAGTGTCTCTACTTTAAAGAGTCCTCTCCTGCTGATGTTCAGGTGTACATCAGATGTAGTGTCTCTACTTTAAAGAGTCCTCTCCTGCTGATGTGCAGGTGTATATCATATGTAGTGTCTCTGCTTTAAAGAGTCCTCTCCTGCTGATGTGCAGGTGTATATCAGTATGTAGTGTCTCTGCTTTAAAGAGTCCTCTCCTGCTGATGTTCAGGTGTATATCATATGTAGTGCCTCTACTTTAAAGAGTCCTCTCCATAATAAAATAATAACAACAATATAATAATATTGGTGAAGGTTGTTTACTGGATAGTATTTCCTGCTGCACCATCTGAAGGCCGCTATGTTCGCTATGTGGATCATTTGAGACACTCGACCCCCCCCGTCCTGCGTCCAAAACCAACCCCCCCCCAACAGGCTGTAAATATAACCTCCACACAGGGGGGGGGGGGGGGGAGGGTATAAAAGGGAGATGAGGCTGAGGTCTGAGGTTAGACTCAGAGACACAAACTGTGACTGCAGGACCTCCACGTCTTCGTTTATGTCTCCTCAGGTGTGTTTAATGTCTCCTCAGGTGTTTTATGTCTCCTTCAGGTGTGTTAATGTCTCCTCAGGTGTGTTTATGTCTCCTTAGGTGTGTTATGTCTCCTTCAGGTGTGTTAATGTCTCTTCAGGTGTGTTAATGTCTCCTCAGTGTGTGTTAATGTCTCCTTCAGGTGTGTTAATGTCTCCTCAGGTGTGTTATTGTCTCCTCAGGTGTGTTTATGTCTCCTTAGGTGTGTTTATGTCTCCTTCAGGTGTGTTAATGTCTCTTCAGGTGTGTTAATGTCTCCTCAGGTGTGTGTTAATGTCTCCTTCAGGTGTTAATGTCTCCTTCAGGTGTGTTAATGTCTCCTCAGGTGTGTGTTAATGTCTCCTCAGGTGTGTGTTAATGTCTCCTTCAGGTGTGTTAATGTCTCTTCAGGTGTGTTAATGTCTCCTCAGTGTGTGTTAATGTCTCCTCAGGTGTGTGTTAATGTCTCCTTCAGTTGTGTTAATGTCTCCTCAGGTGTGTTAATGTCTCCTCAGGTGTTTAATGTCTCCTCAGGTGTGTTTATGTCTCCTTCAGGTGTGTTAATGTCTCCTCAGGTGTGTTTATGTCTCCTTCAGGTGTGTTAATGTCTCTTCAGGTGTGTTAATGTCTCCTCAGGTGTGTGTTAATGTCTCCTCAGGTGTGTGTTAATGTCTCCTCAGGTGTGTTAATGTCTCCTTCAGGTGTGTTAATGTCTCCTCAGGTGTGTTATTGTCTCCTCAGGTGTGTTAATGTCTCCTCAGGTGTGTTAATGTCTCCTCAGGTGTGTTAATGTCTCCTTCAGGTGTGTTAATGTCTCCTCAGGTGTGTTTATGTCCCTCAGGTGTGTTTATGTCTCCTTCAGGTGTGTTAATGTCTCCTCAGGTGTGTTTATGTCTCCTTAGGTGTGTGTTATGTCTCCTTCAGGTGTGTTAATGTCTCCTCAGGTGTGTTATTGTCTCCTCAGGTGTGTTAATGTCTCCTCAGGTGTGTTAATGTCTCCTCAGGTGTGTTAATGTCTCCTTCAGGTGTGTTAATGTCTCCTCAGGTGTGTTTATGTCTCCTCAGGTGTGTTTATGTCTCCTTCAGGTGTGTTAAGTCTCCTCAGGTGTGTTTATGTCTCCTCAGGTGTGTTTATGTCTCCTTCAGGTGTGTTAATGTCTCCTCAGGTGTGTTTATGTCTCCTCAGGTGTGTTAATGTCTCCTCAGGTGTGTGTTAATGTCTCCTCATGTGTGTTAATGTCTCCTCAGGTGTGTTAATGTCTCCTCAGTGTGTTAATGTCTCCTCAGGTGTGTGTAATGTCTCCTCAGGTGTGTTAATGTCTCCTCAGGTGTGTTAATGTCTCCTCAGGTGTGTGTTAATGTCTCCTCAGGTGTGTTAATCTCTCAGGTGTGTTAATGTCTCCTCAGGTGTGCTAATGTCTCCTCAGTATATGTATGATCTGATATATGATGAACAGGATCTACAGCTGTCCCCTTCTCTTCCTCAGGTGACCTTCTGTCTGTAACACCCCCCCCCCAGGTGTGACCATGCCCTGGCTCGTCTCCTCTCAGCTGGACTTCTGTCCTCGTCTCCGTCTCAGCGTGAGTGTGAACGGACTCCTTCTCGTTCTACTGCTCGGTGCGGGACCTGCTGCCGGTGGCTGCTGGAGGAGCAACGCAGCATGGAGACGTTCAGCTGGGAGGACGGGCCTCGAGGCTTCCTCCCTGCGGAGGCTCTGCTGTACGCTGTGGTTTCACGACCACCAGGACTACGCCTCCTTTTTGCTGCATCACTTCTCCGTCAGCGCGCTCAGAGCGCCGCCCTGCAGCTTCTGCTGCTGCAGCGGGGGGGCGCCGCACCTGAGCGTGGCCGTGCGCTACGACCGGCTGCACATCCTGGGTCTGATGCTGGAAGCTCTGAAGGACTGCAGCGAGAGGCGGGACTTCCTGACGGCTGCGCTGGCTGCTCGCATTCTGCGGACGCAGGGAAGAGTGCGGTGCAGCTGGCGGTGGAGCTGTCTCGCTCCGACTGCCTGCTGCTGCTGCTGAGTCATGGTGCTGCGCCCGCAGGCCTGGAGGCCGCGCTGCAGCGCCTCAGCAGCGCCTCAGTGCTCAGCAGCGCCTCAGAGCTCAGCTCCTGCGAAGCCTCAGAGCTCAGGCAGGCGCAGCGCTGCATGGACTTCCTGCTGCTCTTCCTCCCCTCGCCCCACCCGCTCTGCTGCCTTCAGGACGAGCCGCAGCGCTGGCAATGCCTTCTGGGAAACGAAGTCTTCAGGTGGCTGTCTGGCCTGGCTCCGCCCCCCTCTTGCTGCAGGCCCTCAGGTGTTTGGCCCGGTCCGGCCCGGGTCAGATCAGCGCGCTGCCTGACTTCCTGCAGCAGCACAGCTGGCAGTGAGGTCATCGTCACCATGGAAACGGTGTGCTTATGATGTAAATAAATGTAAATAAAGACTGAAACACGGAAGGATACCCGGCGGGCTTCAGGACCTGAGGAGACTGAATGATTGGCTCTTCCCTCTGATGGACCGTTAGATGGAGACATCTATATTAAAGGACACCTATCATGCTATATTTGAACAATATATTGTAGGGCCATACCTATATAAAGTATATAAATATAGTTTTATTTTCAAAATACCAAACAGATCCTGCATTTTAGCCATGCCTCATTTCGCTCCATTTTGCTCTTTCCAGCCCTGTTTTTACAGGGGGCTGATTCTGTGAGCTGCAGCTGACCACGCCCCCCTGCAGGAGAGGGGAGCCGCTCTGATCAAGTCAGAAGAGGGGGAGAAAAAAAGATCTCCGTCCTCCGTGTTTTATTTATATATACAATCTATGGTTTTATTATATTATTATAGGCCTATAGAGTCGTTATTCATTTGTTTTAAAGCTCAATAAATAACAAAGAAGACCTTTGACCGGCACTTTTCTAATTTTGTCCAGAAGATTTAAACTTTAATGGACATCTTGACCGGCGAAAGAAACTGAAACTCTGCCGCACGGCCCCCTCGTTCCTTGGAAGAGGCGGAGAGGTGGGTGTTTGTCATCTGCTGGTGGACTAACCGGAGAGAATTACAGTGCTTGCCTCGACGGGGAGGGATTGCATTGAATTAAAGCAGCAGGAGCAAACGCTTGCCTCGGGGAGGGAGAAAGAAAGCCACAGCGGAGAATAAACAGAAGGGTAACCATGGTAACCATATGCGCGGGAAGTCTTCTTCGCTGCTTTTGTGGCAGACTACAGCGCCACTTACAGGCCTGGCATATGTACTACAGCGTCTCCAGCGCTTTCGAGCGGCAATGGCGGCCGTGGCCCAACCCCACATTCCCCTGATAGGTGGAGAGTTGGCCCAATAGCCGTAGCGCCACCGTCCTGACGTCAGGACAGTGTTCAAATCTGGATCAGTCTGTATCAGATCCGTTGCAGCCCCTTTTTTAGAGATTTGGGTATGGAGGAAAATAGAGAGGGTTGTGTTTTCTGACACTTGGTGAGTTCCCTGGAACACCGGGGACACATATTCATGTAGAAAAGACGTACAAAAGTGCATTTTGCATGATAGGTCCCCTTTAAAGTGCTTTATGATAAATGGGTCATATTGATCTTCACTATTATTCATGTTAAATTAAATACTCTAACATCTTAAAACAAGTCGGGTCAGAATCTACCTGATGTTTTGAACAAAGAAGAAACTTATAATATATAATAACGAATAATAAAGTTTCATGGCTGTAAAGAATATTACTGATTTAGTTTGTGTTTGATTAACTCTGTAAATAAAATATATAGTTAAACAATAAAAAGTGTATTTTTGTTTCTGTAAATATGGACACACACACACACACACACACACACACACACACACACACACACACACACACACACACACAACACACACACACACACACACACCACACACACACACACCACACACACACACACACACACACACACACACACACACAAATACTTTATTTGGTTCCACAAATTATATTACATAAGACAGGTATCAAATATATCGGGGCTAAGCAGCACAGAACACTTAGGGGAACTCATAGCATCTCCCTCTCCACACGGCTAAGCAGCAGCCTTAAGGGAACACATAGCATCTCCTTCTCCACACGGCTAAGCAGCAGCCTTAAGGGAACACATAGCACCTCCTTCTCCACACGGCTAAGCAGCAGCCTTAAGGGAACACATAGCATCTCCTTCTCCACACGGCTAAGCTGCCAATAATAGCTGAAACAGAGCAATATTTGGCAATTTGTTTGGCTTTTCTCTTTGACATTCCAGCAATTCTCAGACCAATCATGGTGTATTTATATACATGGCCAAGACTTCCGAATATGAGTATGCTATATCTACACTTGTACCCAAAGCTGGTTATGACATGGAGCAGTGGTTGGTATTTGATATACTTGTCCTGGAAAGCCTGGTCCATGTACAGGTCAAAGGCACAGCCTACTTCTAATATTAGCACCTCCCTGTGGTTGGTGTCAACAAAAACACATCAGGTGTATTTGGGATGTTAGCAAAGACATCATTGGTAAAACCAATCCATTACACACACACACACACACACACACACACACACACACACACACACACACACACACACACACACACCAACACACACACACACACACACACACACACACACACACACACACACACACACACACACACACACCACACACCACACACACACACCCACACACCACACACACACACACACACACACACCACACACACACACACACACACACACACACACACCATGAACAACAGACGACCTGTTTCTACGTGTTTATTGATTTACGGGTGAGTTTACACTGAAATCTGATTGGTCTGCAGCAGCCAATCAGCTTACACCACAGCTGCACAGGTGGGAAGTGTTTGATATAAATCCAGGGTTAATCTCAGTTTAACGACTTCAACAGAACATTAATTACATTTTTACATATTTTCATTAATCTGTCCCCCGGGAGGAGAACCACAAACAATCAGTTTCACCGGTTAGTTTCACCGGTTAGTTTAATCACTGTAACCAGTGGAACCAGTGGAACCAGTGGAACCAGTGGAACCAGTGGAACCAGACAAGACAGAAGACAGTATCAGAGATTAAATATCTAAATGTTTGTAGATTTAAAATCTGTTTTAATCTCTAGTTATTTCACCTTTGATGGTTAGCCTGAAGATAACATGTCAAACTAATCTGAACCATATGAGTTATAGTTAGCATGAGGAACGTACCTAAAGTAACCAGTGGAACCAGTTTGAGTCTTTAAACTGGTTCCCAGTGGAATAAAGACGGTCCCTTTAATGTCCTTCAGAGCGAGTTCCTGTGTCCTTTCAGAATAAAGTGCTTTCTTGGTAAAACCAAAATAAAGTCCCATCTCCCAGCAGCCACCATGTTCAGTGATGTCACTCCTCAGATGAGCTCCCATTCGTCATCGTCCCCGCTGAGGGAGGGGCCTGAGGGGGAGGGTCTACCGATGGTCTGTGGGAGGAGCTTCGTCAGGCGGCGGGACAACCCACCACTCAGAGTGACCGCCCACAGCTCGTCATCCGGAGTTACTGGGACACAAATAACAACAAATAACAAATAAATCAATATAAACCAGTATAGATATAGAGCAGTATAGATATAGAGCAGTATAGATATAGAGCAGTATAGATATAGAGCAGTATAGACACACCTGTTAACCAGTTGGTGTTTCCAGGTATTTTCTTCCAGTAATCTCCGGCGGGTTCCGGTCCGAGACGCCGTACCGCCTTGCCACGTCTCCGTTAGGGCATCGAACCAGAACTGTCCTGCAGCTCAGAACCAGCTGACTGACGAGCAGCCCTGAGTACACACAGTACACAGTTAGGTACACACAGTACACAGTCAGGTACACACAGTACACACAGTACACAGTCAGGTACACACAGTACACAGTCAGCGTAGACAGTCAGGTACACACAGTAGTAGTACACAGTCAGGTACACACATTACACACAGTAAACAGTCAGGTACACAGTCAGGTACACACAGTACACACAGTACACAGTCAGGTACACACAGTACACAGTCAGGTACACACAGTACACAGTCAGGTACACACAGTACACAGTCAAGTACACACAGTACACAGTACACAGTCAAGTACACACAGTACACAGTCAGGTACACACAGTACACAGGCAGGTACACACAGTACACAGTCAGGTACACACAGTAAACAGTCAGGTACACACAGTACACAGTCAGGTACACACAGTAAACAGTCAGGTACACATAGTACACAGTCAAGTACACACAGTACACAGTCAAGTACACACAGTACACAGTACACAGTACACAGTCAAGTACACACAGTACACAGTCAGGTACACACAGTACACAGGCAGGTACACACAGTACACAGTCAGGTACACACAGTAAACAGTCAGGTACACACAGTACACAGTCAGGTACACATAGTACACAGTCAGGTACACACAGTACACAGTCAGGTACACATAGTACACAGTCAGGTACACATAGTACACAGTCAGGGACACAAAGTACACAGTCAGGTACACACAGTACACAGTCAGGTACACACAGTACACAGTCAGGTACACATAGTACACAGTCAGGTACACACAGTACACACAGTAAACAGTCAGGTACACACAGTACACAGTCAGGTACACACAGTGAATAGTCAGGTTCACATAGTACACAGTCAGGTACACATAGTACACAGTCAGGTACACACAGTACACAGTGAAGTACACAAAGTACACAGTCAAGTACACACAGTAAAGTGTGCACAGTACAGTACTGTAAAGAGTTTACAGATACCCTCCCCCTTTATGAACAACAGGTGAGTTTACCTGGCACCGCCTCCCAGTCCGTCCCCACTGGCATCTCGTCACTGAGGCCGGTTCTCACCAGAACACTGCCTCTGTTGTCCAGAGCCCATAGCAACCGGTCGTTAGGGGAGGTCTGCACGCTCACCAGCTGCACTCCTATTGGCTGAGGACGTGAGGTCACACTTCTGTTACCTGTACACGTGGTTCTATGAGTCTTTGTTACCTGTACAGGTGGTTCTATGAGTCTTTGTTACCTGTACAGGTGGTTCTATGAGTCTTTGTTACCTGTACAGGTGGTTCTATGAGTCTTTGTTACCTGTACAGGTGGTTCTATGAGTCTTTGTTACCTGTACAGGTGGTTATATGAGTCTTTGTTACCTGTACACGTGGTTCTATGAGTCTTTGTTACCTGTACAGGTGGTTATATGAGTCTTTGTTACCTGTACAGGTGGTTCTATGAGTCTTTGTTACCTGTACAGGTGGTTCTATGAGTCTCTGTTACCTGTACAGGTGGTTCTATGAGTCTCTGTTACCTGTACAGGTGGTTCTATGAGTCTTTGTTACCTGTACAGGTAACTACATGTCCTTTCCTACATCCAGGACATGGTTAAAGTGTACACCCCAGCACGTGCACTCCGCTCTGCATCAGCCAAACGGCTCACTGCACCCGCACTGCGAGGGGGACCCAAGTTCCCATCAGCAAAAACACGTGGGTTTGCTATCCTGGCTCCAACATGGTGGAATGAGCTCCCCATTGACATCAGGACAGCAGAAAGCTTACACATCTTCCGGAGCAGACTGAAAACTCATCTCTTTCGACTCCACTTCGAGCGATAGAATTTCTAACAAAGCACTTATATACTAATAAAGGACTGGCTTATCTAAAGCCAGTTGAGTAGCACTTGAAATGTTCTGGCTCTATGAAACCTGATGTACTTATATGATTCTGTTTTCTTCTAGTTTGTATCTTCTTGGTCGAATGCACTTATTGTAAGTCGCTTTGGATAAAAGCCTCAGCTAAATGTGATGTGATGTACAGGTGGTTCTATGAGTCTCTGTTACCTGTACAGGTGGTTCTATGAGTCTCTGTTACCTGTACAGGTGGTCTATCTGTATCCAGGCTGGCAGCATCATGCTGGGGTTCATAGGCTGGGTTCCCACCCTGAAGTAAATGTTTCCTCTTCCGTCCACGGCCCAGATGTTCTGGCGGCCGCAGCTCACACTGACCAGACGGACACTTCCTGCACACACACACACACACACACACACACACACACACACACACACACACACACACACACACACACACACACACACACACACACACACACACACACACACACACACACACACCACACACACACACACACACACACACACCACACACACACACACACACACACACACACACACACACACCACACACACACACACACACACACACACACACACACACACACACACACACACACACACACACACACACACACACACACACACACACACGAGGAGTCAGTAACTCTGAAGAGACATTCAAAACAAAAATATAAAACCCCTGATGAGCAACACTCTCAGAAAACATGGCTCCACACAGCTGACATTTAAACGTTTACATTACCACAACAGTCATGTGGTCTCTAAAAACAGACACACACACACACACACACACACCGTGTTGACCTCTGAATCCCAGCCGTGTTACACAACCTCCACCTGTCAGTGTGACAGAGGAACACAGCTGTGTGTGTGTGTGCGTGCGTGCGTCATAGTGTAACCTGACCCCTGAATGATGTCACACAGGAACCCCCCCCACACTGTTACATCACCATCAGTATTCTGGTCTCTCAGGAACGTACCGAGCTGGCTGAGGTCCAGCAGGGTCCAGCTGAGTCCAGAGGGACAGGACGGAGACAGAGTCCTGATACTGACCCGGCCCTGAGAGTCCAGAACCCACAGAGCATCAGGACAGGCAGACAGGTGGAACACCTCCATCTGCAGGAGAACATCAGAGGGGAACAGACAGGGGAACATCAGGAGAACACAGGACAACATCAGGAACCAGTATTTAACTTCTGAGAAAAGGATCAACATTCTGCAGAACCCAACATAACAAGCGCTATGAGTCTTGTCCCTTTGCTAAGAGAATATGTGCCAAAGGGGAGACAGAACCCGGAACCTTAAGGGCCTGGGTTATGCTACATCAGCAGAACATCAGGAGAACATCAGCAGAACATCAGTAGAACATCAGCAGAACATCAGGAGAACATCAGCAGAACATCAGTGGAGTCAGACTCGGAGACAGGCAGACAGGTGTTCTTACTTCAGGTGGAAGAGGGACCGAGGAGGGGCGAAGTTCTCCGTCCTGATCCCAAACACAGAACAGGTCCTTCCTGCTCTGAGCCAACCACAGGAGGGAACCTGAGACAGACCAGGATCAGCTGATCAGGGTTACACAGGAGGTGGTTCTCAGGTAAAGACTTGTTCAGGACTAGTTGTTGTGTTACCTTCTCTGTGAGGCACAGCTGAAGACGTGATGAAGGTCCACCTGGTGCTGGACACGGTTCCTCTTGGAACCACGTTCTGCCAGAAGGTTCCTAAAAGAGATGAAGCAGAGGGACTGAGAACCAGGAACCTGAAGATGTTCTAGAGTATGTTATGCTCCTTCATGGTACTGACCCACCAAGCTGCCGCGGGCCAGGTGCAGCTGGTTCCTCCCCGAGGCGACCCAGACCCCCCTCTGGTTGGCGCTCACCAGACTGGGCTGGCACTGGGAGTGCTGCGACAGGAAGGCCACCACGCGCTCCACGGGGGCCCGCGTTACCGTGGCAACACTCTGGGTCGCTGCCAGCAGAGTCTGGATCAGGCTTCCCTGATCGAAGACCACGTAGTCCGAGATACTGATCTGAGAGAAAGACAGGGCGTGAGACAGGTAGGAAGGCAGACAGGCAGAGATTGAGACAGGCAGAGAGTGGGACAGACAGACAGGCAGAGATTCAGACAGGCAGGACAGGCAGAGAGTGGGACAGACAGGCAGGCAGAGAGTGGGACAGACAGACAGGCAGAGAGTGGGACAGCAGACAGGCAGAGAGTGGGACAGACAGGCAGGCAGAGAGTGGGACAGACAGGCAGACAGAGATTGAGACAGGCAGACAGGCAGAGAGTGGGACAGACAGGCAGGCAGAGAGTGGGACAGACAGACAGGCAGAGAGTGGGACAGACAGGCAGGCAGAGAGTGGGACAGACAGACAGACAGGCAGACAGGCAGAGAGTGAGACAGACAGACAGGCAGACAGGCAGAGAGTGAGACAGGCAGACAGTGAGACAGGCAGATAGTGGGACAGACAGACAGGCAGAGAGTGGGACAGACAGACAGACAGAGAGTGGGACAGACAGACAGGCAGAGAGTGGGACAGACAAACAGGCAGAGAGTGAGACAGGCAGACAGTGAGACAGGCAGATAGTGGGACAGACAGACAGACAGACAGAGAGTGGGACAGACAGACAGGCAGAGAGTGGGACAGACAGACAGGCAGAGAGTGAGACAGGCAGAGGGAGACAGGCAGAGAGTGGGACAGCAGGCAGAGAGTGAGACAGGCAGA
>JAAOOA010001605.1:0-2500 GCA_012861695.1 Trematomus loennbergii
GTTTCAGTAGGTCATGTGATGGAGGTGTTCTTCAGACTCACGTGTAGACGACGGACTCAGAGCCCACTTGATCTGAACCATGGCGGCTCCGAGGACGTGACCCGCGTAATACGCCTGATCTCCAGTCATCGTCCACCTACACACAACCACACACCACACACACAACCACACACACACACACACACACACACACACACACACACACACACACACACACACCACACACACACACACACACACACACACACACACACACACACACCCACACACACACACACACACCACACACACACACACACACAACACACCACACACCACACACACACACACAACACACACACCACACACACACACACACACACACACACACCACACACACACACACACACACACACACACTCATATTTTTATACTTTTAATTATTTCTAATTTGTTTATGTTATTTTTTTTTCTTCTTATGTAGCACCATGACATCAAGTCAATGATTTGATCTGTGGAGACCCTCAGTGTGTGATATTGATCTGTGGAGACCCTCAGGTGTATGATATTGATCTGTGGAGACCCTCAGGTGTATGATATTGATCTGTGGAGACCCTCAGGTGTGTGATATTGATCTGTGGAGACCCTCAGTGTGTGATATTGATCTGTGGAGACCCTCAGTGTGTGATATTGATCTGTGAGACCTGGTCTGGTCTCACCTGGACGGTCTGGTGCAGGTTGAGAGGAACTACTTTCTTCATGCAGTCCTTGATCATCTGCGAGGTGAAGAAGTTGGTCTCCCCCTTCTTGTCCACGGTGATCTTCCTGAAGTCCTCCAGCAGGATGGGGCAGATGGCCTTCGTGGGGTGGGTCATATAGATGGGTCCGTCGTAGCCCACCATCTCACTCATGAAGGGCAGCGCCCCGCAGTGGTCCAGGTGGAAGTGACTGGGATAATGGGTTAACATTTATTTATTTGTATATTCATGTCATGCTTTTCTTTCTGTTGTGTTGTTCATGTCTCTCTGTGAGACGGTGCTTCTGTCGGGACCCCTTGAAACCAGAAGGTGCATCTCAAGGGGTTCATCCTCATGAATACATGTCTCTCTGTGAGACGCTGCTTCTGTCGGACCCCCTTGAAACCCAGACGCTGCATCTCAAGGGGTTCATCCTCATGAATACATGTCTACATATTAAAGAAGTGTAATAAAGACTGATGATGACGCAGTCCAGGAACTCAGTGAGCCGTCCGTTCTGAGTGATGTACGAGAAGTCTGGGAACCGCCTCTGAACACAGCCTTATTATTTACAACAACAACAACAACAACAACAACAACATGTTTACTGTAATGTAATGATAGTAATATTACATCATCGTTGTATCCCATGTGCATGCCACAGTCCAGCATGATGTTCTTCCCCCCGATGGAGACCAGAATGCAGCTGCGCCCCACGTCCTGCCCCGCTCCTACATACACACAGAAATACACATATTAATACATATATAATACACATATATATATATATACATATATAAATACATCCTGTGCTCCCAGTCCAAGCCCTACTGACTGAGCCACTGCCGGACTACTGTACCTCCATCTGTAATACCTGTACTACATATCCTTTAAAGACTATAACCTCCTGTATTACATATCCTTTAAAGACTATAACCTCCTGTACTACATATCCTTTAAAGACTATAACCTCCTGTATTACATATCCTTTAAAGACTATAACCTCCTGTACTACATATCCTTTAAAGACTATAACCTCCTGTATTACATATCCTTTAAAGACTATTACCTCCTGTATTACATATCCTTTAAAGACTATAACCTCTGTATTACATATCCTTTAAAGACTATAACCTCCTGTACTACATATCCTTTAAAGACTATAACCTCCTGTATTACATATCCTTTAAAGACTATAACCTCCTGTACTACATATCCTTTAAAGACTATAACCTCCTGTACTACATATCCTTTAAAGACTATAACCTCCTGTACTACATATCCTTTAAAGACTATAACCTCCTGTATTACATATCCTTTAAAGACTATAACCTCCTGTACTACATATCCTTTAAAGACTATAACCTCCTGTACTACATATCCTTTAAAGACTATAACCTCCTGTATTACATATCCTTTAAAGACTATAACCTCCTGTATTACATATCCTTTAAAGACTATAACCTCCTGTACTACATATCCTTTAAAGACTATAACCTCCTGTATTACATATCCTTTAAAGACTATAACCTCCTGTACTACATATCCTTTAAAGACTATAACCTCCTGTATTACATATCCTTTAAAGACTATAACCTCCTGTATTACATATCCTTTAAAGACTATAACCTCCTGTACTACATATCCTTTAAAGACTATAACCTCCTGTATTACATATCCTTTAAAGACTATAACCTCCTGTACTACATATCCTTTAAAACTATAACCTCCTGTACTACATATCCTTTAAAGACTATAACCTCCTGTATTACATATCCTTTAAA
>JAAOOA010001605.1:7500-20000 GCA_012861695.1 Trematomus loennbergii
AATATGAGGTTATCATGAGGTTGTTAACATCGCAATTTATCAGTGGATGTTTGCTGGAACTACTTGTAAACAGCGTGTTTCCTGACGGACACACACAGCGTGACTCCGGTCAGGTAGAGACCAGTCTCAAGTCAGCACCGATGCAGACTCGCTGTTTGAGGGCTTGATAGCCCACTCCCCCTCCACACCGCTCCACACTCGTTGGTTTGGAACAGCACTTAATGTGGCGGACCCTCCGCGCGAACCCGCAAACGGAGGGGTAGTGTGTAAGGGTAGGGTGTAGGGCGTGGTTTGGGATTGGGCATATAAAGGGATATACGCTCAAAAAATGGCGTACGCCAGTTTCTACGCAATGTTTGCGATTTATAAAATACTAACTTGACGGGAAAATGTGCGGTCCTCCACGCAAACTCTAACCCATGCGTACGCACTAAGCACACAAACGGGAGAGACGAGAAACTGCGACACCGTTGGCAGAAGGAAGAATGGAGAGAAATATGTGGAAATAATACCATAAATAAAATGTTACCTCTCATTTATCAAATATGAAGAATTCATTTTCAAACATTGATTAAAGCCAATCTTAAAATGATTAAACAAACGCCTGTTTGAGACTCCTCAGTGCACACAAAAACATAACTTGGAGAAATAAATAAATACGGATATGTTATTTAAAACCACCTCGAATATGTTGTGTTAATGTTATGAAATGTTTTCTCATAAATGATGCGGTAAGCAGGAGGACAGAATTACGTCTAAACTGACGCCGTTTTGCATTTCTATAGGTTGTAGATACGAGCATGGTTTTATATACTATCACGTTTAATCGTGTTTTATGCCGTTTGCCAAGACTTGATAAGTCGCTCGTAAAACACAGGAGGTATGGAAACTAAGAACACCATATGTGGTAAACAGCTAATATAACACAACACATTGTATTTCCTTTAACTGGTGGATTATGGATATATAGTTGCTGATCGACAGCTGGAACACAAACCACCAAATACAACAAAATAATTCAGATCCAGTCGTCATGACTCACTCCGGAGGGATTCCCCGATCATTTCTTACAGTTTCTCATCAAGGGGGGTCTCCTGTCCCCGGGACAAACACACTGCCTGAGGAAGGTTATGTGTATTTTTTTTGTCATTAACTTTTTTCGGACCACTTATTTATTTATTTTGGTGACGATCCGACCTCCATGCTGCTACTCTGGTTCAAACTGCATCCACCAAACAATATGATTTATCTCCACCTCCCCACAATAACCAAAATCTGACACGGTGTGAGATGTCTTTTTTAGCTGTTCTGTCGTCATTTCCTGCGATCTTCTTCATGCAGTCAGTCAAATGAATGAATGAATGAATGGGGCGTTTCTTTGACTATTATAGGCAAATATGGGCGTTACGAGTCGATTGTGATTTATAAAGGGAAACAGGCGTAGGAGTGCCGTACGCACTTCCCTCGCCGGTACGCAATGTTTTGTGAATCGGAAAATGGCGGAAAATGTGTACCTATTTTTGCTTTGTACTACGTAAGCAACCTTCCTACGTCAATCCTACGCAAGGCGTTATAAATGAGGCCCCAGGTGAGGTTTAGTTTGTAATGGTGCTTCAACATTTATCAAAAAGGTTTCAGGAAATTTAGGAATTTATTTAGGAGCATTTCCTCAAAACCCTCTCCTTCACTTCCTGAACGATCTTTCTTGAGTTCTTAGAGAAAAGTCAGAATTCTGAGTAAAATATAAAAATCAGAAAACAATTAAAAAAAAACCATAACTGACATTTTGTTGTTTTTAAACCAAAAGTGAGTTTTTCTAAGTTCTGACATTTTGTTCCACTTTAGGTCAGATCTCTATTTCTTTAACCCGTGGCCCCTCCTTTACTCAAAGGATCTAAATGGTTTTTACGCAACTTCATTTATTTTGTGAATTCTTAGAAAAAAAAAAAGTTCACATTTCTGAGGAAAAAAAGTCGATTCTAATAAAAATGGAAATGGAAAAAAAAAATGTATTCAGAAGAAATTCAGAATCCTGAAACGAGGTCTACTTTGTGAAACAGACTGAAGAGACGGGCAGCCAGAAGACTCAGAGTCTGACAGTAGCTCAGAAGGTTTCAGTAAACACACGGTTGTTGTTGTTGTTGTTGTTGGGCAACAGCAGGATTTATTCACTCAAAATGTGAACTCAGAACAGATTCAGATCCGGAGGAACACTCAGTTTCAGGAGAAGAAGCAGATTCACATCATCTGAACATCACACCTGTATCTGAAGGTCAATAACACAACATGCATCTGAACATCACACCTGTATCTGAAGGTCAATAACACAACATGCATCTGAACACAGGTAAACAAGGACCCTGAACACAACATGCATCTGCAAACAGGTAAACAAGGACCCTGAACACAACTCAAAGGGACACGATAACACAACATGCATCTGCAAACAGGTAAACAAGGACCCTGAACACAACATGCATCTGCAAACAGGTAAACAAGGACCCTGAACACAACTCAAAGGGACACGGTAACACACACTATAATATATTGATATGGAAGAGATGATCAGCTGATGATCAGCTGATGAGCAGCTCCATCTCCTGCAGGTTCCCGGGTCCAGCCGGCTGATGCTGCGGTCTGAGGAGACACAGGGTTATCAAGTGTTTAGCAGTCTGATCAGAACCAGGTCCATCTCCAGGTGGGTTCACACGAACCCACCTGGAGATGGACCTGGTTGGTTAGTTGTGTGTAATTGTAATATCGATGACGTACTGAAGTGCCTCTGGATCTGCCGGATGAGCTCCATGCTGTGCTCGCTGTCCACCATGTTGACGGCGAAGCCTCGGCGCCCGAAACGCCCGGTGCGTCCGATCCGGTGGAGATAAGTCTCGTTGTCTGCATTACCTTCAATGTCCACCGGGAGGTCGAAGTTCACCACCAGGGTCACCTGCTCCACGTCTATACCTGAGAGAGAAGAAGAGATATGAATAACTCTCTGATACTGTGGATATAAACCCTGACCTCTGATATTAAATATAGAGATGACCTCTGACCTCTGGAGCACACGTTAGTCGTCACCAGAACCTTCTCCTTGCCGGTCCTGAAGCGCTGGATGACGTCCGCTCTCTGCTCCACAGTCATCTCTCCGCTCAGCAGCGCCACCTGGTGGCCCTCCTCCGTCAGGCGCCCTGCCAGCCAGGAGGTCGTCTTGCGGGTCTACACACACAGACAGCGAGAGACACACACAGAGAGACACACACACAGAGAGAAAGAGAGACACACACGTATTGTTAATATCTCCAGTTAAACCCTATATTAGATGCAGATCAGATTGATTGATTGTCTCTCCACACAGACAGTATGATTGATTGATTGATTGTCTCTCCACACAGACAGTATGATTGATGATTGATTGTCTCTCCACACAGACAGTATGAGCGTCATGCTGACACAAGCTAGAACCTTTAATATATGAAGTATGAACTGGACCGAAGACACAGCACGCTCACAAAACACAATGTTACCGTAGAAATACAGATCAATACGTCGAGGCAGAGAGACAACCAGTCCAGATCATTTTGAGATGCAAGATGGAGGTCGGGCGTTAACCAACCAGTCCAGATCATTTTGAGATCAAAGATGGAGGTCGGGCGTTAACCAACCAGTCCAGATCATTTTGAGATACAAGATGGAGGTCGGGCGTTAACCAACCAGTCCAGATCATTTTGAGATCAAAGATGGAGGTCGGGCGTTAACCAACCAGTCCAGATCATTTTGAGATACAAGATGGAGGTCGGGCGTTAACCAACCAGTCCAGATCATTTTGAGATACAAGATGGAGGTCGGGCGTTAACCAACCAGTCCAGATCATTTTGAGATCAAAGATGGAGGTCGGGCGTTAACCAACCAGTCCAGATCATTTTGAGATACAAGATGGAGGTCGGGCGTTAACCAACCAGTCCAGATCATTTTGAGATCAAAGATGGAGGTCGGGCGTTAACCAACCAGTCCAGATCATTTTGAGATACAAGATGGAGGTCGGGCGTTAACCAACCAGTCCAGATCATTTTGAGATACAAGATGGAGGTCGGGCGTTAACCAACCAGTCCAGATCATTTTGAGATGCAAGATGGAGGTCGGGCGTTAACCAACCAGTCCAGATCATTTTGAGATGCAAGGTGGAGGTCGGGCGTTAACCAACCAGTCCAGATCATTTTGAGATACAAGGTGGAGGTCGGGCGTTAACCAACCAGTCCAGATCATTTTGAGATACAAGATGGAGGTCGGGCGTTAACCAACCAGTCCAGATCATTTTGAGATACAAGATGGAGGTCGGGCGTTAACCAACAAGTCCAGATCACTTTCAGATGCAAGATGGAGGTCGGGCGTTAACCAACAGGTCCAGATCACTTTCAGATGCAAGATGGAGGTCGGGCGTTAACCAACAAGTCCAGATCACTTTCAGATGCAAGATGGAGGTCGTCATCACGTTATTACTATCATCACGTTATCACGTTATTACCATCATCACGTTATCACTATCACGTTATCACTATCACCATCACGTTATTACTATCATCACTATCACGTTATCACTATCACGTTATCACTATCACTATCACGTTATCACTATCACCATCACGTTATTACTATCATCACGTTATCACCATCATCACGTTATCACTATCACGTTATCACTATCACCATCACGTTATTACTATCATCACTATCACGTTATCACTATCACGTTATCACTATCACGTTATCACTATCACCATCACGTTATTACTATCATCACTATCACGTTATCACTATCACGTTATCACTATCACGTTATCACTATCACCATCACGTTATTACTATCATCACTATCACGTTATCACTATCACGTTATCACTATCACCATCACGTTATTACTATCATCACGTTATCACCATCATCACGTTATCACTATCACGTTATCACTATCACCATCACGTTATTACTATCATCACTATCACGTTATCACTATCACGTTATCACTATCACTATCACGTTATCACTATCACCATCACGTTATTACTATCATCACGTTATCACCATCATCACGTTATCACTATCACGTTATCACTATCACCATCACGTTATTACTATCATCACTATCACGTTATCACTATCACGTTATCACTATCACCATCACGTTATTACTATCATCACTATCACGTTATCACTATCACGTTATCACTATCACGTTATCACTATCACCATCACGTTATCACTATCACCACGTTATCACTATCACGTTATTACTATCATCACGTTATCACTATCACGTTATCTCTATCACGTTATCACGATCACGTTATCACGATATCACGATCACGTTATCACTATCACCATCACGTTATTACTACCATCACGTTATTACTATCATCACGTTATCACGTTATCACGATATCACGATCACGTTATCACTATCACCATCACGTTATTACTATCATCACGTTATCACGTTATCACGATATCACGATCACGTTATCACTATCACCATCACGTTATTACTATCATCACGTTATCACTATCACGTTATCACTATCACCATCACGTTATTACTACCATCACGTTATTACTATCATCACGTTATCACTATCACGTTATCACGATCACGTTATCACGTTATCACTATCACGTTATCACTATCACCATCACGTTATTACTATCATCACGTTATCACTATCACGTTATCACTATCACGTTATCACTATCACGTTATCACTATCACCATCACGTTATCACTATCACCACGTTATCACTATCACCCGTTATCACTATCACGTTATTACTATCATCACGTTATCACTATCACGTTATCACTATCACGTTATCACTATCACCATCACGTTATCACTATCACCACGTTATCACTATCACGTTATCACGTTATCACTATCACGTTATCACTATCACGTTATCACTATCACCATCACGTTATCACTATCACGTTATTACTATCATCACGTTATCACTATCACGTTATCTCTATCACGTTATCACGATCACGTTATCACGATATCACGATCACGTTATCACTATCACCATCACGTTATTACTACCATCACGTTATTACTATCATCACGTTATCACTATCACGTTATCTCTATCACGTTATCACGATATCACGATCACCATCACGTTATTACTATCATCACGTTATCACTATCACGTTATCACTATCACGTTATCACTATCACTACCATCACGTTATTACTATCATCACGTTATCACTATCACGTTATCACGATCACGTTATCACTATCACCATCACGTTATTACTATCATCACGTTATCACTATCACGTTATCACTATCACGTTATCACTATCACCATCACATTATTACTACCATCACGTTATTACTATCATCACGTTATCACTATCACGTTATCTCTATCACGTTATCACGATCACGTTATCACGATATCACGATCACGTTATCACTATCACCATCACGTTATTACTACCATCACGTTATTACTATCATCACGTTATCACTATCACGTTATCTCTATCACGTTATCACGATCACGTTATCACTATCACGTTATCACTATCACCACGTTATCACTATCACGTTATCACTATCACGTTATCACTATCACGTTATCACTATCATCACGTTATCACTATCACGTTATTACTATCATCACGTTATCACGTTATTACTATCATCACGTTATCACTATCATCACGTTATCACTATCATCACGTTATCACTATCATCACGTTATCACTATCATCACGTTATCACGTTATCACTATCATCACGTTATTACCATCATCACGTTATCACTATCATCACGTTATCACTATCATCACGTTATCACTATTATCACGTTATCACTATCATCACGTTATTACTATCATCACGTTATCACTATCATCACGTTATCACTATCATCACGTTATCACTATCATCACGTTATCACTATCATCACGTTATCACTATCATCACGTTATCACTATCATCACGTTATCACTATCATCACGTTATCACTATCATCACGTTATCACTATCATCACGTTATCACTATCATCACGTTATCACGTTATCACTATCATCACGTTATCACGTTATCACTATCATCACGTTATTACCATCATCACGTTATCACTATCATCACGTTATCACTATCATCACGTTATCACTATTATCACGTTATTACTATCATCACGTTATTACTATCATCACGTTATCACATTATTACTATCATCACGTTATCACTATCATCACGTTATTACTATCACCACGTTATCACTATCACGTTATCACTATCACGTTATCACTATCACGTTATTACTATCATCACGTTATCACTATCACGTTATTACTATCATCACGTTATCACTATCATCACGTTATCACTATCATCACGTTATTACTATCATCACGTTATCACTATCATCACGTTATCACTATCATCACGTTATCACTATCACGTTATTACTATCATCACGTTATCACGTTATTACTATCATCACGTTATCACTATCATCACGTATTACTATCATCACGTTATCACTATCACGTTATCACGTTATCACTATCACGTTATCACTATCACGTTATCACTATCATCACGTTATCACTATCACGTTATTACTATCATCACGTTATCACGTTATTACTATCATCACGTTATCACTATCATCACGTTATTACTATCATCACGTTATCACTATCATCACGTTATTACTATCATCACGTTATCACTATCACGTTATCACGTTATCACTATCACGTTATCACTATCACGTTATTACTATCATCACGTTATCACTATCACGTTATTACTATCATCACGTTATCACTATCATCACGTTATTACTATCATCACGTTATTACTATCATCACGTTATCACTATCATCACGTTATCACTATCATCACGTTATCACTATCACGTTATTACTATCATCACGTTATCACGTTATTACTATCATCACGTTATCACTATCACGTTATTACTATCATCACGTTATCACTATCATCACGTTATTACTATCATCACGTTATCACTATCACGTTATCACGTTATCACTATCACGTTATCACTATCACGTTATCACTATCATCACGTTATCACTATCACGTTATTACTATCATCACGTTATCACGTTATTACTATCATCACGTTATCACTATCATCACGTTATTACTATCATCACGTTATCACGTTATTACTATCATCACGTTATCACTATCATCACGTTATCACTATCACGTTATCACTATCACGTTATCACTATCACGTTATCACTATCACGTTATCACTATCACCACGTTATCACTATCACGTTATCACTATCACGTTATCACTATCACGTTATCACGATATCACGATCACGTTATCACTATCATCACGTTATCACTATCACGTTATCACTATCACGTTATCACTATCACGTTATTACTATCACGTTATCACGATATCACGATCACGTTATCACTATCATCACGTTATCACTATCATGATATCACGATCACGTTATCACTATCACGTTATTACTATCACGTTATCACGATATCACGATCACGTTATCACTATCATCACGTTATCACTATCATGATATCACGATCACGTTATCACTATCACGTTATTACTATCACGTTATCACGATATCACGATCACGTTATCACTATCATCACGTTATCACTATCACGTTATTACTATCATCACGTTATCACGTTATTACTATCATCACGTTATCACTGTCACGTTATTACTATCATCACGTTATCACGTTATTACCATCATCACGTTATCACTATCACATTATCTCGTTATCACGTAATCACTTTATCTTTGCTGTACCATTTGTAATATTTTAACTCTGCCTGTTGCTGCTATAGAGTGGTGCAGGAATGAGTCCTAAAGGAAGTGAGTCAGCATTTCTCCACTTCCTGTTCCCTGGTCTCAGAGCCAATGGGATCTCTCCACTTCCTGTTCCCTGGTCTCAGAGCCAATGGGATCCCTCCACTTCCTGTTCCCTGGTCTCAGAGCCAATGGGATCTCTCCACTTCCTGTTCCCTGGTCTCAGAGCCAATGGGATCTCTCCACTTCCTGTTCCCTGGTCTCAGAGCCAATGGATCTCTCCACTTCCTGTTCCCTGGTCTCAGAGCCAATGGGATCTCTCCACTTCCTGTTCCCTGGTCTCAGAGCCAATGGGATCTCTCCACTTCCTGTTCCCTGGTCTCAGAGCCAATGGGATCTCTCCACTTCCTGTTCCCTGGTCTCAGAGCCAATGGGATCTCTCCACTTCCTGTTCCTGGTCTCAGAGCCAATGGGATTTCTCCATAGGGTTTAGGAAAATATCTGAACTAAGGTCTGTGGTTCAGACACATTGAAGAGACGGGTCACGTTTTGTTCTAGGACATTAAATCCATCAGCAGTGACCCCACTGGTGATTTCTGAAGAGTTGACGTGTCTGAGAAACGATGGTTGTTACCAAGTGGCTGAATAGGACTACAGAAGTCGTGGAGGACGTTGTACGTCATTACACCGAACACGTGAACACTCCTCTAAGTTAGTTTGCCCTGTTCTGCTTGAAAGCAAGTCCCTGCCTCCTGCAAAGTGTTCAAACAAACGCTTCAACTCGTACCATTTAGAATCTGTGTGTTTGAATATGGATCTGAAGTTGGCGTGACGTTGAAGTCGTGCTGCTGGACTCGCCTGTAGCTCCTTTATAGCATCACGTTAGCATTTAGCTTCCGGACATTAGATTTATGATTAGAACATTATAAAAGTAGACATATGGAGATTATCCTGAACTAAACGTGATCCGTCTCTTCAATGTGACTTCGATGACCAATAGTTGCCAACTAATTCAGTCGTCGATTCGTTGGAGACGTCATCACGTGTGTTTTACGCGCCTTTAAGCTCCAACATTATCGGTCTTTTTATCGGTACTGGAGACATTTAAAACGTGTATGTCATATGTGTTATTGCTACATAAACATTATGATAGAGATCTCTCCCCGTCTGTGTGCGAGGGGGAGAGATCTCTCCCCGTCTGTGTGCGAGGGGGCGGTTTATTTAGTTCAAGTTTCAGCTGTTCTGTTCACAGTTCTGTCATCACATTATTTAATACCATTTGTTAAAACATTGTTGTTTCTTTTGATGTGAAATATTATTTATTTAATTTAAATAAAAAGCAATATTAGTTTTGTTCACAATTTGTTTAGTTAATATTTGTATTTTTGAATAAGTATTCATCGTTGGTTTCCACATGAGATAGTTCTCTATCAACAGAGAGAGAGAGAGAACTGTCAGCTGTTAGCTAACTGTCAGCCCTCAGTAGATACAGCATGAAGTTACATAAAGTATTGATTAGTTATTGATCTTACGCGGCAGAAGATCATGGCCTGAGCGACGGTCAGCCCTCCGTACAGGTCGCACAGAGCAGAGAACTTCTCCTCCTCCTCTCTGCAGAGGATGTAGAACTGCTTGATGGTGTCCAGCGTCTCCTCCTCTCTCCTCAGGCGGATGATGTTTGGATCAGGGACTATTTTCTCTGCAAAGCCCCACACCGAGTCCTCGAAGGTGGCCGAGAACAGCAGCATCTGGCACTCCTTCGGGAGCAGCCTGCAGGAGCAAGTTCAAATACATCCAATAATTAAACTACAAAAATATATATATGTTATGTTATAAAATAATAATATGAACTCTAACCTGTGTATCCTGATGCTCTGGTCTCGATGGCCCTGCATGGCGATCATCACGTCCGCCTCGTCCAACCGAATATGGAGATGAGTTTAGGATCAATGATTCTGTATTTACCGCACCAGTCCAGCATGGTGCCGGGGGTCCCGATGACCACGTGCTGCTTAAGGAGCACCCCCCTCTCCACTGGGGGGCGACAGAGAGAGATATTATATATATGAATACCCTGAGGGTCCTGATCATAGATATAAACACTAGATGGCTTCATGGAGATGTTCCAGCGTAGCTCACTGGCCTCCATCTTGCTACAGTCAACAGCTGCTCTGCTACGCGCTATGGTAGCTGTTGTAAGGTGAGTGGTCTGCACAAAAATACTCTTAACTCGCTGAAATCTTGACTGATTTTCAAACGGTTTGGTTTATTATAAACATTATTAGCATGGCTATGATACAGGATGCTTGGACATGTTGAAATTGCAGCTTTTCTTTGTGTATGTGGTTGTATTTATTAGCTGGCTAATAACAAGAGGCTGTGAGTGAGACCTAGTATTACAAAGTTGACCCAGCAACTTTCCACCAGTGGGAGAGGCAGACCTGCTCTTTCTTTTCAACTTAAAGGGGACCTATCATGCAAAATGCACTTGTGTACGTCTTTCTACATGAATATGTGTCCCCGGTGTTCCAGGGAACTCACCAAGTGTCAGAAAACACAACCCTCTCTATTTTCCTCCATACCCAAATCTCTAAAAAAGGGGCTGCAACGGATCTGATAAAAACTGATCCAGATTTGAACACTGTCCTGACGTCAGGACGGTGCGCTACGGCTATTGGGCCAACTCCACCAATCAGGAGGAGACAGCCACGGCCATTGCCGTTCGAAAGCGCTGGAGACGATGTAGTACATATGCCAGGCCTGTAGGAGGTGCTGTTCTCACTGAATCAGCCCTTGCAACTAAAGATCTAAAAAAAAGTTCAAATTGAGCGAAATGAGGCATGGCTAAAATGCATGATCTGTTTGGTATTTTGAAAACAGAAAACTTATAAATATGCCTTATATAGGTATGGCCCTACACTATATTTTATAATATAGCATGATAGGTCCACTTTAAGTTTACACATGATTTCTTCAAGTGGTTTGGCTTGTTAAAAACATCTTACATTTAGATGCATTATGATCCAGGAAATTGCTGGCTTTGTGTTTACAGAAGTACCTGACTATGCCGGACTTTTGTGCAGCCTACGGATGCTCTAATCGCCGCAGTCTGGAAACAAGAACCGTGGAATCACCTTTCACGTGTAAGATATGACAATATTATACTATAATTAGGATAATCGTTAATTACGTAGTGGATGTATGTACATTACAAGTCCTGCTACACAGGATCAGTGGGGCTATGTGAGATAATAGTATTGCAAGATAGTTGTTGACCCAGCCTCTTTAGAATATGTTGCTACATTTCTTTACACAATTATTTAATGTTTCTTTTGGACACCTTTTTTATAACTCTTAGTGTGGTCTTATTCTTAAAGTATACATACATACAATTATATACAAGTGTATTTTTGTCCTTACCATTAAAGGTGGGGAAGGTAAGTTTGAGAAACCAGCTCGAGATCGCTAGAATTTGAAAATACACAATCTGCCACTTCCTCACAGAGCCCCTCCTCCAACACACACGAACGCGCACATGACCAATGAGGGCACGAGATGAGTTTGTGCACAGATGGAAGGCTGACAGGCAGGTAGGCCATCCAGTTATTTTAGCCGGGCCGGCTCAGATGATTGGTCGTGCTTTTTACAGTAC
>JAAOOA010001605.1:25000-30000 GCA_012861695.1 Trematomus loennbergii
GTTCTCTGGTGAGATAGATAGATAGATATATGGAACTGACCTGAGTCCAGTTGTTCTCTGGTGAGATAGATAGATAGATATATGGAACTGACCTGAGTCCAGTTGTTCTCTGGTGATATAGATAGATATATGGAACTGACCTGAGTCCAGTTGTTCTCTGGTGAATAGATAGATATATGGAACTGACCTGAGTCCAGTTGTTCTCTGGTGATATAGATAGATATATGGAACTGACCTGAGTCCAGGTTCTCTGGTGAATAGATATATGATATAGAACTGACCTGAGTCCAGTGGTTCTCTGGTGAGATAGATAGATATATGGAACTGACCTGAGTCCAGTTGTTCTCTGGTGAGATAGATAGATATATGGAACTGACCTGAGTCCAGTTGGTTCTCTGGGTGATAGATAGATATATGGAACTGACCTGAGTCCAGTGTTCTCTGGTGAGATAGATAGATATATGGAACTGACCTGAGTCCAGTTGTTCTCTGGTGAGATAGATAGATATATGGAACTGACCTGAGTCCAGTGTTCTCTGGTGAGATAGATAGATATATGGAACTGACCTGAGTCCAGTGTTCTCTGGTGAGATAGATAGATATATGGAACTGACCTGAGTCCAGTTGTTCTCTGGTGAATAGATAGATATATGGAACTGACCTGAGTCCAGTTGTTCTCTGGTGATATAGATAGATATATGGAACTGACCTGAGTCCAGTTGTTCTCTGGTGAGATAGATATATGGAACTGACCTGAGTCCAGTGTTCTCTGGTGAGATAGATAGATATATGGAACTGACCTGAGTCCAGTTGTTCTCTGGTGATATAGATAGATATATGGAACTGACCTGAGTCCAGTGGTTCTCTGGTGAGATAGATAGATATATGGAACTGACCTGAGTCCGTGGTTCTCTGGTGAATAGATAGATATATGGAACTGACCTGAGTCCAGTGGTTCTCTGGTGATATAGATAGATATATGGAACTGACCTGAGTCCAGTGGTTCTCTGGTGATAGATAGTATATATGGAACTGACCTGAGTCCAGTGGTTCTCTGGTGATATAGATAGATATATGGAACTGACCTGAGTCCAGTGGTTCTCTGGTGATATAGATAGATATATGGAACTGACCTGAGTCCAGTGGTTCTCTGGTGATATAGATAGATATATGGAACTGACCTGAGTCCAGTGGTTCTCTGGTGATATAGATAGATATATGGAACTGACCTGAGTCCAGTTGTTCTCTGGTGATATAGATAGATATATGGAACTGACTGAGTCCAGTTGTTCTCTGGTGAGATAGATATATGGAACTGACCTGAGTCCAGTTGGTTCTCTGGTGAGATAGATAGATATATGGAACTGACCTGAGTCCAGTGGTTCTCTGGTGATATAGATAGATATATGGAACTGACCTGAGTCCAGTGGTTCTCTGGTGATATAGATAGATATATGGAACTGACCTGAGTCCAGTTGTTCTCTGGTGATATAGATAGATATATGGAACTGACCTGAGTCCAGTGGTTCTCTGTGAGATAGATATATGGAACTGACCTGAGTCCAGTGGTTCTCTGGTGATATATAGATATATGGAACTGACCTGAGTCCAGTGGTTCTCTGGTGATATGATAGATATATGGAACTGACCTGAGTCCAGTTGTTCTCTGGTGAGATAGATATGGAACTGACCTGAGTCCAGTTGTTCTCTGGTGATATAGATAGATATATGGAACTGACCTGAGTCCAGTTGTTCTCTGGTGATAGATAGATATATGGAACTGACCTGAGTCCAGTTGTTCTCTGGTGATATAGATAGATTATGGAACTGACCTGAGTCCAGTTGTTCTCTGGTGATATAGATAGATATATGGAACTGACCTGAGTCCAGTTGTTCTCTGGTGAGATAGATAGATATGGAACTGACCTGAGTCAGTTGTTCTCTGGTAGATAGATAGATATATGGAACTGACCTGAGTCCAGTGTTCTCTGGTGATATAGATAGATATATGGAACTGACCTGAGTCAGTGGTTCTCTGGTGATATAGATAGATATGGAAACTGACCTGAGTCCAGTGTTCTCTGGTGAGATAGATAGATATATGGAACTGACCTGAGTCCAGTGGTTTCTCTGGTGATATAGATAGATATATGGAACTGACCTGAGTCCAGTGGTTCTCTGTGATATAGATAGATATATGGAACTGACCTGAGTCCAGTTGTTCTCTGTGAGATAGATAGATATATGGAACTGACCTGAGTCCAGTTTGTTCTCTGGTGAGATAGATAGATATATGGAACTGACCTGAGTCCAGTTTGTCTCTGGTGATATAGATAGATATATGGAACTGACCTGAGTCCAGTGGTTCTCTGGTGAGATAGATAGATATATGGAACTGACCTGAGTCCGTTGTTCTCTGGTGATATAGATATATAATGGAACTGACCTGAGTCCAGTGGTTCTCTGGTGATATAGATAGATATATGGAACTGACCTGAGTCCAGTTGGTTCTCTGGTGATATAGATAGATATATGGAACTGACCTGAGTCCAGTGTTCTCTGGTGAGATAGATAGATATATGGAACTGACCTGAGTCCAGTTGTTCTCTGGCTTCACGTGGCTCAGCATGGCGAGAGAGAACGCTGCAGTCTTTCCTGTTCCTGACTGAGACTGAGCGATGAGGTTCTGAGGACTGAGAGATACTAACGTCAGTCTGTGATCAATAAGATCATGCTATTGATCACAGAATGACTGATACTACAGTCGGTACGTTAGTGATACCACAGTCGGTACGCTAGTGATACCACAGTCGGTACGTTAGTGATACCACAGTCGGTACGCTAGTGATACTACAGTCATTAGTGATACTACAGTCGGTACGCTAGTGATACCACAGTCGGTACGCTAGTGATACACAGTCGGTACGCTAGTGATACTACAGTCATTAGTGATACTACAGTCGGTACGCTAGTGATACCACAGTCGGTACGCTAGTGATACCACAGTCGGTACGTTAGTGATACCACAGTCGGTACGTTAGTGATACCACAGTCGGTACGCTAGTGATACTACAGTCATTAGTGATACTACAGTCGGTACGTTAGTGATACCACAGTCGGTACGCTAGTGATACACAGTCGGTACGTTAGTGATACTACAGTCATTAGTGATACAGTCGGTACGCTAGTGATACCACAGTCGGTACGCTAGTGATACCACAGTCGGTACGCTAGTGATACTACAGTCATTAGTGATACTACAGTCGGTACGTTAGTGATACAGTCGGTACGCTAGTGATACCACAGTCGGTACGCTAGTGATACCACAGTCGGTACGCTAGTGATACCACAGTCGGTACGCTAGTGATACCACAGTCGGTACGTTAGTGATACCACAGTCGGTACGCTAGTGATACCACAGTCATTAGTGATACTACAGTCGGTACGTTAGTGATACCACAGTCATTAGTGATACCACAGTCGGTACGTTAGTGATACCACAGTCGGTACGCTAGTGATACCACAGTCGGTACGTTAGTGATACCACAGTCGGTACGCTAGTGATACCACAGTCATTAGTGATACTACAGTCGGTACGCTAGTGATACCACAGTCATTAGTGATACCACAGTCGGTACGTTAGTGATACCACAGTCGGTACGCTAGTGATACCACAGTCGTACGCTAGTGATACCACAGTCGTTAGTGATACACACAGTCGGTACGCTAGTGATACTACAGTCGGTAGTGATACTACAGTCGGTACGCTAGTGATACCACAGTCGGTACGCTAGTGATACTACAGTCGTTAGTGATACCACAGTCGGTACGCTAGTGATACTACAGTCGTTAGTGATACCAGTGTCGGTACGCTAGTGATACCACAGTCGGTACGCTAGTGATACCACAGTCGGTACGCTAGTGATACCACAGTCGTTAGTGATACAGTGTCGGTACGCTAGTGATACCACAGTCGGTACGCTAGTGATACCACAGTCGGTACGCTAGTGATACCACAGTCGGTACGCTAGTGATACCACAGTCGTTAGTGATACCAGTGTCGGTACGCTAGTGATACCACAGTCGGTACGCTAGTGATACCACAGTCGGTAGTGATACTACAGTCGGTACGCTAGTGATACCACAGTCGGTACGCTAGTGATACCACATCGTTAGTGATACCACACTCGGTACGCTAGTGATACCACAGTCGGTACGCTAGTGATACCACAGTCGGTACGCTAGTGATACCACACTCGGTACGCTAGTGATACCACAGTCGGTACGCTAGTGATACCACAGTCGGTACGCTAGTGATACCACAGTCGCTAGTGATACCACAGTCGGTACGCTAGTGATACTACAGTCGTTAGTGATACTACAGTCGGTAGCCCATGGTGCGGCCAGCATCATGGGTCAGTCAGTGATATTACAGTAACAACATGTTATTGATCAGAGAGAGACTCACGGCTGGGCCAGCATCATGGCAGAGCGTTCTCCTGGATGCGAGACGGACGGTTGAAGCCGAGACAGTAAACACCTCGCAGCAGCTCTGGCTTCCTGTCAGGAATACACGTGTATACACAGAGAGGAGTAACTGAGTACTTCATAACTACTGAAGTAAACTGATTAGTTTCCTGCTACTGGAAGACACTAAATATTACTCCCCTCCCCTCCCCCCCTCACTCACAGACGCAGCTCCTCGAAGGTCTTCACAGAGAACAGGGGGGAGCTGGGGTCTCTCTGCAGAACCTCCACCTGGTTCCTGTTCCTCACCAGAGAACTCCGGATCAGCTTGTTGAGCAGAGACTGCTCCGCCAGGACTGAAGGAGGACCCCCACCCAGAGAGACCTCCGTCTGCGGCTCAATATTCCCTGAAACACCAGCAAACAATTAAACTATGTGTTTTTAATTACATGTTGAAGACCCTTTAATAACATGCTGAAGACCCTTTAATAACATGTTGAAGAAGACCCTTTAATAACATGCTGAAGACCCTT
>JAAOOA010001605.1:32500-35000 GCA_012861695.1 Trematomus loennbergii
AGAGAGAGAGAGAGATAGAGAGATAGAGAGATAGAGAGATAGAGATAGAGAGAGAGAGATAGAGATAGAGATAGAGATAGAGATAGAGATAGAGAGATAGAGAGAGAGAGAGAGATAGAGATAGAGAGAGAGAGAGAGAGAGATAGAGAGATAGAGAGAGAGAGAGAGATAGAGATAGAGAGAGAGAGATAGAGATAGCCAGAAGAGTCTACAGGTAACTGGAATATGAGAGATAGATAATTAGCAAGATGCAAACAGATGGATGTTTCTGGAAACAACCGTTATACTGGGAAACGCAGTGCATTCTGGGAGCATCTATAGCATCAGATAGAATTTATAGCATCAGATAGCATCTATAGCATCAGATAGCATTTATAGCATCAGATAGCATTTATAGCATCAGACAGCATCTATAGCATCAGACAGCATCTATAGCATCAGATAGCATCTATAGCATTTATAGCATCAGACAGATCTATAGCATCAGATAGAATTTATAGCATCTATAGAATCAGATAGCATTTATAGCATCTATAGAATCAGACAGCATCTAACCATGCTAACCTGTTTGGACATTTAGCACAAGTTAGGCTATATTAATGCTATGTGGACAATAGTTAAAAATGTCTTGTCTGAGTTGGAGGTTATTGAAGATGCTGAATCCATTCTGACATTCCAGGATCAACGCATTCAAAATATGTTTAAATATTAGACTCAGACTGTTTATTAAATTAAATAAACGCACTGAACACAAACAACAGAAATACAACAATTCAAGTTCATTTAAAGTTATAACATTAAGAAGTAATCACCGTTGATGTCTGTTTCTCTGATCCCAGCAGGAAGACACGGGTCCACTTTCTTTAGGAAGTCCAAGTGAAAAACACACACATTAATTACATTTTAATGAAAGTGTGCTAAGCTAACGGCATGCTAAGCTAACAGCGTGCTAGGCTAACAGCATGCCAGCCCTTCAATAGTGTTTTTTGTCAGAGTTCACAGAGGTTTTATCTTCACAGTTTCTATAGTCTATATTTCGTACTTTTTAAAGCGGTTTTATTTCTATTTTGAGATGTTTAAATTCTAGCTTTGTTATTTCTAGTGTTTGTGATGCTGCTGCAAGGCAAACATTTCCCAATTTGGGATCAATAAAGCACCTCTTATCTTTTTATCTTATATATTACATCCTAACATCGCTTTTGTTGTTAAAGTTGGATTCAGAACTTTAAACTGAATATTCATGCTTGTTTGTGAGGGTTTATCTTGTCTTTATCCAACAGCGTGCTAGGCTAACAGCGTGCTAAGCTAACGGCATGCTAAGCTAAGGCGTGTGTGTGTGATGGAGTTTTAATTGACAATACACCTGTAAACTCACCTGTGAGCAGGCAGTTGAAGACTCCTGCACGTCCACGGACACAGCCCAGGAGTCTCCGGACATGTTTCAGATTCACCTGAGTTTTTATTTACAGATAAAAACTCACTTTTAAAGGTTTTATATGAAAACTGTGTTTCCAGCTGAAGAGGCGCCGACCGTTACTCCGAGGCTGCAAGAGGAGAGTCGGACATCTCGGCACTTTTAAAACCTCCGGTCAGCAGAGGCAAAGCATTAAAGTCATTAAAAACCAAAAGATATTCGGCTGATTGTTACTTCAATATGAATAATGTTAATTAATAATTCATGGTATATTTTGTAGAGGGAAAATGTATTAAAACGGTTATAGGAAACACATTTTCCTAACTGGTTACTGATGAATGAATATCTAAACGAACTGGTTTACTGGTGAAAAAATCCCCTGATATTTAAAGTGTATATTCTTCAGTCTGTTGTTGAAGTTCCTCATGAAGCTGTGCATTAAAAACAGCTGTTTCTGTTTGTCTTTAAAACGGAGAATTAACTCTTGAAGTTGTTGAAGTTGTTGAAGTTGTTAATTTTACGAGGTTGGGAAGTGTACCTGAAAGCACCACTCTGTTTGGTGAACCTGCTGACACACCCATTTACTCTCTAACACACACACACACACACACACACACACACACACACACACACACACACACACACACACACACACACAACACACACACACACACACACACACACACACACACACACACACACATTTGCACATTTTAGATAGAAAATAAATATAGTAAAACAAATTGTAAAAAATACTGTAAATAATAAAAATGAAACATAAATATCTAAACTAAATAATAGAAGTACAAATAATGTGTTGTTTAGTTATTGTTTTAGTAATATATTCTAGAGCTTCCTCTGCAGTGTAAACAACAACAACAGGTGTTCACAGAAGCTTTCTAATTTCTCTAATTTCCCCTCCTCGACTCCTCGACTCCTCGACTCCTCCCCTCCTCGACTCCTCTCTCCTCGGTTCCCCTCCTCGACTCCTCTCTCCTCGGTTCCCCTCCTCCACTCCTCTCTCCTCGGTTCCCCTCCTCGACTTCTCCACTCGCATCTCCTAAGACACGAGGATAGGAGTCGAGG